>MU227345.1:2252740-2263045 GCA_018584345.1 Thuja plicata
ATGTGGTTTTAAACATCTTCCAAATTATCTCTAAGATTACAATTCTATTAGACATAGTAAAAGGCAGAACATGAGGTTTTACCTCAAACCCATATACCCTAATGTATGTGAACTTCCTCATCAAATATAAATCAACCTAATTGTGATCTACCTTCAATTTGAGCTCCTCTTCTCTTCCCTTTGGCCTCAAAAACCTTATTATAATTGGAGACAATCTAGCTGACTTGTGAATTATCTATATTTGTTATATATATTTCATCACTCTATGCCTTATACTTGTATCCTATCCACAAAATCATATGTAACGACAATGAGTACCGTCTAAATTTGATGATAGAATTATTTACTTGGATATAACAATATGACCTGTGAATCTGATTTGAAAAAAATAAGGGATATTCAAATTTCCTATTGTTGTTTACGTCCTAAATATCACATGCCAAGATAGCAAGTTCTTATGGCATGTCATCATCTCCATCATATCCCAACAATTGATTGTCTGCATAGTAGGTCATGTGATAGTATTTATGGATAAGATTAATATTATAGTGAGGGATCTTAAATCTAATGAACATGTTATGCTCACCATTAACCAGAGACTTGTGGATAGGTAGTCATTTTCTCCTATACATCCCTTCTAGGTCCTATAGCATGAGACTAAGGTGTATAAATGGGATGATTACAATACAATTAAGGTGACAACTTTTAGTTATTTACAATGGATAAGCAAAAAACAAAATTGGCAAAAAGGCCTTTGAAGCTGTGATCAAAATTTTGTATCAAGGAAGCAACATGTGCAGCCCACTTCATGTTATTGCATAAATCCTATCTTTGGCTGAATCCCTATTATTTTGGATTTGAATTTGGTTTTAGGTACCAGCATATACTTCCATTACATCTTTCTCTATAGCTCCATCATTACAATTATGTCTTTTCTTTTGTTGTTTGACTTGTTATCCATCTTCACTGGCTGGATCTGCAGGTTCAGCAATACAAAGACTACCATCTCATCTAAATGGTATTCTACATTTGAAGGAATTTTTCTATTACTGTAATATCCATCTGAACAATTTCTCAATTCTTGATTTTTTTGCAGTAACATGGATTTAGTAGGTTTTGGAATAGGACTCACTGCCGATCACTAATTTGTAGTTCTTCTCCCCTCTCCCTATAATGTTCCAGATGGATTTGGATTCTACATGCTACTTTGAAACTATAAATTTTGTATCATTAGATCAGTTGTTGTATGTTGGTTCCTCCAAATTTCTATCAAGTTATCTCATAAATATCTATTATTGATATCCATTCCATGATTCAAAGGTTGGTTGAAACATAGCTCTGATACCATTGTAGAAACCCTGTTAATTGCACAAATAATAGAAAAAATAAACTCCAGGAAAGATTTTACTTTTTATAATTTTTTTCTAACAACATAAAACTCAAAGAGAAGTCTATCAATCTAACGCAACTTGTTAGACATACCAACTTAAAAACTCTTTTCTAACTAATATATAGTGCTTTTGAGGGATTCCATTCCCAAGGTGAGAGGTTTACACCTGAATGGTTATATTTCCAAAGAACCTAGCTTCTGTAACAATGCCACAAACACTAAAATGAGATTTGAATGCTTGTTAAGTTTCCAAACATGTCTTCTGTTCTGATCTATGCTATGTTTTATAGACCCAACTATTAGAAATTCTCAATCACCACAAATCAGTCCACAGTTTAATGAGTTTCTCAGTCATTGGAGTCAATTATTCCAGACTCCACACTTAACTAAGTTTCTCAATCACTGGAAGTCATTCCAAACTTAACTAAGAAGTCCTTTCATCAATTTCAGCCCTCAACAGTCTTAAGTTCTTAACTGAGAAGTACTTTTTAGCACTTAATTAAGTAGTCCTTTCCTCAATTTTAGCACATAACTGAGTAGTCATTTCCTCAATTTCAAGTACATAACTGAGAAGTTACCCTTGATTGATGGTGGCATCTAAACAGTCAACTGTCAAAGCCACTCTTCAATCAAATTGGAAACCAAATAGTTAACTGAGCGCTAATCACCACGTTATCCAAGTCCACTGTAGACCTAACAATCTAAGCACATGCCCATCTTATATTAATCCAAACTATCTAACATAATATTTAAGCATACCCATCTAATCTACTTGTATTCTTACAAACCGCTCTGTCAAAATGGAGGCATTACATTGTTATACTCAGAAAGAGAGGTGAGTTGTTTGTGGAGACATGGCAGGATCTAAAGCACAATGTAGCACATCAACAGGGAAGAAAGGAGGATATGCAGAAGTTTACCTGACATCTTTTATTGTTTGGTAGAAGTTTTGGTCCATTTAGAATCAAAGAAAACAACTTTTAACTTTCAGAAGTCCCTACCATATGATGAAATGCCAGAGTACACAACAGAATACAACATACAAACTCTTGGAACAAGGGACCAGAAATTTATAACAAAACCTTCTATAGGAATACAAGTTTCTGTAACAGAATTCAGTTATCAGATTTTGTTCATTCTGACCATTCTAGGAATGTCATATGAATTCCTAGGCACTGCTCATACAACAAACTCTATCCACCCAATCTTCTAGATCTACAACTCATTCTCTCTAGTAATTCATTTATCAATTTAAGAAACATAATTATTTACACCAAGAATTAAAATTTCTCCTCAAATGTCAAGACCCCTCTTTAGGACTTTGCCTCTAAAATTTTGATGGTTTTGGAAGCTATAATTCTCTTGAAATCAACATTTTGTATCACACACTATGATCCATTAGCAGAATCAAAATTTTCTCCTTGTATCTATTATCCTAATGATGGATCATATACTGTGATCCAAAATGTTGATACAAAAAACTCACAATTGAATCCAAAAATAGCATACTAATTAAACATTTATATTTTTCAACAAATCATACATCCTTTCTATAAGGATGAAGATTGAACATCATTCCTAGAAAAATAATCTTTTGTAGATGTCTCATATTAACAAATCAGCGATAATGTTTTCATTGAAATAAATATCATGGTAGTATCATGTAAAGGAATGCGAACTCACAAATTGCAATGATTTCAAGATATGCACAAAAACTATTCGTGGAAAAAGCTTTAAATTTTTTCAAGAAAATGAAATTGGTAGATGTAAATCCAAATTCATCAATCTCTACTAGCATCCTCCCCATCTGTGATAAAATGGGAGCTTTGGAACAGGTATGGATATCTATCAAAGCGTAATGAAGTTGGATTTTTTTCAACCATTATTGTCAAAAATATTGTAGTAGATATTTATGCAAAATGTGATATTGCATGTCTTTCTATAATTGTAACCCAATAAAACATTAACAAAGCATAATGATAGCCCTCTATATTTTCAAACCATGGTTTGTAAAGAGGAAGTCAAAGAGGCTTAAGGATTCAATAAAGGAGCATTCACTAAATGTTAAACAAAGGAGGAGCCATCGAATGACATAATATACAAAGTGATCGTAAAAGATTAAGAACATAGATATATTTCCATCAAAATGAGGATTCAAGATTAAATTTATTATAGACCCTATAGACCTTTAGATTCCCTTACTAGACTAGGATCAACAAGATGACCCTTAATGACCCCCCTAGGTGCATTTTGACCTTAACATGCCATTCACCTCTATTACATGCCTTCATATGCTTAGGCTTTTGACATTCAAATGTATCAAATAAAAAATATACCATAGGTCCAATTACATTCAACTCTTGATATAAAGCCAAAGGGATTTACCCTGGAAGACCTAGTGAAAGAAGATTTCATTCATGTTTATGTTTAATAGTATCAGTTTTCCCCATGTGAGTGACACTTTTTATGACTTGGATCATCATAATATGATCATATTTTGGTGTTGGATCTACTGGAAGGGTCTTGAAGTGCTTAGAGGGGTCTAATAGACAAAGCCCTATATTAGAGCACCTAGAAGTAAGGGTTTAGTGTCTAGGAGAATGGGTAAGTGGTAAAGCCTTGAAACCTTGAAAATATGTTATTTTTATCCATGAAGGAAGACTATTTCTTGGTTGGGAGGTTGGGGTGTGAAAGGATTTAGTAGTTCCTTTATTAGTGGAGGCTAATTAGGCCTAGGTGAGTGAGCAATCAAGAATAGAAGTGTTCACCAGTCAAAGGATGAGAGTTTGAGATTGTTATGGGTTTAAGAACTCAAAAAAGGGTATCTAAAAAGGTAGGTACTTTAATATGTTCTTTGGGAAGTTTATGGGAAATTTGCAGATTACTATCTAGACAGTGCTACTAGGCAGGCCTAGAAGGGCTTTAGTAAGAAATGGTGAAAATGAATTGATTGAAGTGAATGGTGAGTTGGATCATGGTAGATAGTGCCTCCATTTCTTGAGGGCTTGGACCATGGCATAGAGTTCCATGTAACATATTTGAAGAAGGTAGAAGCAAATATAGTAGCAGAAAATGAAATCCTATTCATAAATGAGTACAGCAAGTTGATCTTGGACACAAAAGGGATAGTCAAGGAAGATATGAAATAACATCACCGAATATTTCAATATTGGAAGAGCGACCGAAGAAATTTTCATGGAAGATGCCATGCTTGAAAAGAAGATTTTATAGACACACATCTAAACTTGCCACTTCAAAAAACATACACAAAAATTTAAAGGGAATAAATAAAGGAAATGAATAAAAAAAATCCTCATTTTGGATTTGTTTAATACTTTTAAATTGAACTTCTGGTGCATTGATTTGGTGTTTACTAGTTTGGACTTTGGGGACAAATCTCTTTCAACAGGAAGGCATATTGTGTAGCTAGGCACAATGTATTGTTATATTTATGCTTTAGTCCTTGTTAATATCAATTCCATTATATATGTCATGTTTTGTTTACCTAGAATCAATCAAAGGTTAAAAGGGACAAAATCTAAAAATACAAAAAGATGTTCCTTGTAGCTTGATTATTAAAGGTAGGAAAACCTTTTTAGCTTCTATTTTCTTATGCTTCCTAATATCTAAATGAGTTTAGAATTAATTACCTTGGGTTGTTTTTTAGTGTCTTCTATCTCACTCTCTAGATTGATCATCATCTTGTTTCTTTCTTCCAGTTGCCTTCTTTGATATACATAGTCTAAGATAGTAATATCCTTTCAGCAAACTGAGATAATTTCATAATAATTGTAGTCGTCTCTATTTCGCCACTAATTATTATTGTACTATGAAAATTTATCCGTGAATTGCTAATGATGTAGGTTGTTACTAACCTAAGAAGAAAAGAATTTGGAAATATGAACCAAGAACAAAATATTGAGACAATTTCTATATTGTGGTCTCAGTTCTAAAGAAAACCTGATAAATGTAATTGTCCTTGCAAAAAGTATAAGGGCTTAAAGAATTGAAGAATTCTAATCACAACAGCTGAGAGTCATTGTAGGCAACATGGTCATGTTGAAGGGGGAATGATTATCATCGATTGGTGAATGTGGATTTCCAACTGGAAGAACGTGAAGGTGTGAATATCCAAGGCGAGGATAATTCTCTCATGGAAGAAGATGATCCTGTGGCAAAGAACACAATTGAAGATGATGGTATTGATGCAGCTGATAATGTGCCAGAGGACATGATTGAAGAAGATGGTATTGGCATAGCTAATCAAGATGATCATGGTGATGGTACTAGCCCATTTGATAATGATGATGAAGATGGTCTTGATGTACCTATACTTGAGAAGGCATACGAGCATGGTTTCATATATCCTTGTGCCATATCCATTTTTGACCATGCATTATAAAATCTTCAATCACTTATTCATTTAATTGTATAGATTTAGTAGTATCCTTATAACTTACTTTCCTATTTTCCCTATATCCTTGCCCCATTTTGTACAGGTTGTTAAAAAATATCAACTCTAGAAAATCAACCTCTGGCATCTAAGGCTACTTACAGATTAGTACATAAATCAAGAAGATCAATAGGGCCCACAAGTTGAGTAATATGTGCTTTTAGCTTTGTAACTTATGTTTCCAAGTTTACTTGGGTATCCTCATCTTGGAATATCCTTCTAAAAATGACCATGATAGCTTGATGCAATAGTGTCTTCTCTCTTTCTCTATTTGGCACTCCCAAATTCATCTCTTCTATTTAATAATATTATATAGTAATTTATTATTCTAACGTATCTGAAATGGGATTGATATTTGGGCTTTCCATTAATGCCCTCTAATATCTTCAACCATATAGAGTATCCTTTGAACCTTTCTTCTCAGCTCCTCTTCTACAAATTCTTTCCCCAAAGTTGAGAAGTTTTGAAAACCTATCTCCTTATAGCTAATTTTTCTAGTATGTACAACTTTAGCTAGCGACATTGTAGTGGTATTAGAGGTCACTAGCTTTTATGTTTTCATCCAAAAAATATCCTCATACTCTATTATTTAATTTTATTATTTTAGTGGAGAGACTTATTTGATATAACGTGTAGCTCCATGTTAAAAAAAAGGAGTCTCATATTGCTTGTACTTCCTTACAGGATTAGCTTCTTTTTCTCATTCTTACTCTCCCACCTCTTCTCCTTTATTTATTTCTTATTCTTCTAGTGTCTAGACCTTCTTTGGTGACGTATCCAAAACTATATATATGAATTCCTTTGTTCTGTTAGATATGAATGTCGATGACCCAAAAAAGAAACTCAATCCAGTTGCTTTCTAGAGTGTACTAATACCTAGTATTTTATGGTTAGGAGTAGCATTTTGTGATACACATTTATGATTCTAGTCATACAGTCATTCAATTTAACCTAAGATGGGGCAAAGCTCAGGTTAAAATACCATCGATGTAGACAAGTGTTGTCCTTGTATATGCTAGGAAGTAATGAAGTTATAAGAGTAACCTGGCAATGTCAGATTTACCAGCTTGATTTGATAGTGAGGAATCTTTAACTGATCGATTTCTAGCTTTAATGTAACAACACACATGCACCAATGAATGAATGGATGAAATAAGGGTTCTAAAGGATCAAGAGATGACCAAATCAACATGCTTTTCAAATTTTTTGTTAAGTCAATTTTTCCATTATGATTTTTTATTAAGAAATTTGATATATTGTGAAGTCTTGTCTTATTAAGTAGTTTGTTAAGTCTGCCCCACCTTCAAGTTATTTTTAAATCAAGTAGAAATATTCTCACGTGTTGGACACTCTATGATGATGTGACATATAGTTTCAACTAGCCCTTGGGAACTCTTCATCTACCCATTTCACATCTAAGATGAGATGTTCTTGTCAACTATACAATTAAATTTCTAGCATTTCCCTTAATTACAACCCTCGAAAAGACCATTTCATCATGCTTCCACTTTCTTAATGGTTTACATCTTGTGGAAATGAAGACAAGATTCTATCTCTATGTGTTTACAAAATCAACACATTTTCAAATTCCTTTTGATGTCAGTTCTTTATTATAAATTTTGATCAAGAAACTCATTTTGTGAAGTCTCGTCTCGTCAAATAGCTTTCACACTAAATATATCATTTACACCAGACACTCCATGATTAAGTGTCATTTAGTTTCGGTCACCCCTTTGCTGTAAAACATATAAATTAGCTTATTCTAATCTTAATCTTTCACATCTAAGATAATAAGAACAGGTCCTCAACTTCACAATAAATTACAATAACTTTTTCATCATCTTTTCATATTACTAAGAGAAAAGATCTTTCAATTTTTTAATTTTTTGAAATAGATTTATGAATTTTTGGATGGCTAAGCATATACTATGGATACCTAATTCATTATTGTCTAGACTACCACTACATTTTAGATTTGTTACACTATTTTGAAACATCTTCATCTCATTTAGGTTAACCTATTTGTTACATGTGATGAAAACTATATTCATGGTTTACATCACTTCGAAATGAAGACAAACTTCTGCCTCTTCATGCCTCTGTATGATTACTTGGGAAATACAATGAACTCAAAATCCTGGCTTCTCTACAAATCTGTCTGTGAAGGTAGAAATATCATCTACCTAGTACCTTCACATTTCATTTTATGCAGAATGGAAAAATATTCATAAAGATTTGGTGGGTGTGTAGGGCAAGTGGACAAGGTACCACAATATGTGTTTCTGGCTCATGTGGTGGACATGTTGTCATCCATTCACGTACCATTTGTGTTCTGTTCATTTGCATCAAAGCCCTTCACAACTCAGTGGTTTTTTCTGCCCATCTGGCCCTTCACAGTTCCTATCATGTTTGCAATGTGGGCTTGGAAAAAGTCATTCGTCCACACATCTTATGTTCTAAGAGGCCATCTTCATCACACTTGGGTGATCCCTAGATTCGGCTTTCAGGCCAATGACATCTCTAATAGTAGACCCAAATGGCATTTAAGTCTTAGTCCAGATTCCAAATGGAACCCAAGAATTGTTTTATATTTTTATTTTGGTACCCAATGGCATAAATGAAAATTTACTCCACATTATCTGTTTTGAGAGTAATAAGTTATTCATTAATGCATTTTGTTTTATAGTATTTCTTTCCATTCACTTAAGAAGGCATCAATAATCTCATTGAGGAGGCAATTTTGAGCGCAGATAGTTTAGGTGTGAAGGTCATAAGCCTTGCAGCACTGAACAAGGTAAGATCTTGCCTTCATGCTTGATTTGATAGCAAATAGAAGGCTTGGTTGTGTTCAAAATTTTAATTATGATGTTTGTTTCTAGTTTTATATAAGTCTATACAATACACCTATAATAATCAAAATATCAAACTGAAAGAAGTAATATTCCTTATAAGACCTTCCTTCTTTTCCTCAACATCCCTTATTTCTTGTTCTGCAACGGACCCACACCTATGTTTGGTACTATATTATGAATTTTAGAGATATCTTATGCTAGAGGCACTATTAAAGCATCCTCCTACATGGTATTAGAACATGCTCCAAGATATTCACCACATAAGAGGGCTCACCTAGGTTCAGATCCAGGATAGTGGTAAACCTGGTTTAATTTTGGGTTACTAGATTTGGCCCTTTGTCTTCTCTTCTTCCTTCGGTACCTCCACTACTGGTGACATGGGTGGTTATTTATTTAGCCTCCTGTATACCCTGGGGGTCTCCTTTAGAGGTTTATTATTCTTCTTCTTCACCTTAACCCCAATGGAAGGAATTCTCTATTAAAAGAAAGAAGGTATGTATATGGTATTCACATGAGAGATAGAAGGCGTGGAAACAACTGTGGGAAGTGTAGTAGTGGTACAAATATTTTCACATCTTCACACTTGTATAAATATTTTATACACCTTGAACATTTTAAGTAGCTGTCAAGATTTCCATCTACCATTACTGAATAGTTGTTAGGCTTGTCACCAAGGGACAACGATAATTATTTCTATTGTTATTTTAACTATGAATGCAATTATCTACAGTTCTGAAGACATTTTGTATAATTGGGCTAAAAAACCTTGTGAATATGGAACATGACTATTTTTATTGTGATTAGTGATTATGATGGTTTCCTTTGATAACTCTAAAGTCATATCTGATTAAAGAGAATATGAAGTTATATCTCTGCATCACACTATATTTTGTATCACAACCCATTTATAGCTACAAGAAGACACAGGCACAACAAATTCTAAGGCTAAAAGAGTACAAGTCTAGGTTACACATCATGGACCGGGTCTCGTGACATGACCCTATTTAAAAATATAATGCATTGTGCAGCCTTAGCCACACCATCAATAATATCTGATTATCTCTATCACATTCTTTTGTAGTGTTGTTTGAGATCCGTATATACATACTGATTATGTATTGCAGCAAACCAACAATGTTAGAAACAAAATTCATTAGTGAAACCTCATTGTAAATGATCTAAGTGCTCTTATCTTTTTCTAGTTATTTATTTTCAACTCTTTTGATCGGGTTTGGTTTTATATTAATTGATTGACAAATTTTATTAAATTTAAATTATATTGTGTAAAAGATAATGCATGCTAGGGTTCAAGGTTAGTCCTTTATTCATCCATATTTTTGTTAAATTGTGATATTCGTACCCAACTTAGATCTCAGCCCTTGGTCATCCTTTTCATTTAAGATTCTAGATATATTTAATCATTCTTTCATTGCTACATCTTGGGATCTTCTAGCCTATAATTTATATATCTTTATTTCACTTTATTTCATTTATCATGGACTATCACAAGCTATTGTCCATGGGCAATGTGCATGCTTATCTTGTTAGTATGAATGAGGCTATTTCCTATCTACTTATTAGTGGGAACTTATTAACATGTTAACTTTACT
>MU227345.1:2263095-2278039 GCA_018584345.1 Thuja plicata
TCCTTTTATCCTAGGTGTCATCTTTACAAGTTAGTTATAATGGAACCATGTCTTATTATTTACTTTTAGTTATTTAGGTATTTTAGATTTGCGTCATGCATTTAATATTTGTATCAAAGGTAGTTGTTTCATTGCATAGGATTAATACATATGCCAAAATCTTGTATGCTCCTACCTCATATCTTTCTCATGAATACTGTGAAGCTTATTTAAAATATATTCTAACAAATGAATTTATTCCTTACAGGTGTTTGTTGATCATAGAACAAGCTTGCATCCAATAGAAGTTCCTAGAAATTGGATTTGGAATTGGATTACAAGGTTGCATCCTATTTCATATCTCAGACTCTTTCTTCTGGGTTGGTATTTTCCAATGTTGGATAAAAAATCATAGATCAATAAAATGATACTTTTTATGCATGCTCTCAATAAGGACTACATAAGTAATTTGACAAGCTTAGTGAATTCAAAAGTGACGGTATTTGTTTTGTTTTGTAGACTTGAAGTTCAAATGGCATGTACCTTGTGGACCAAATAGTGTTATCACTTTTCATAGTGTGCCTTGGTTTAAGCCATGGTATTGGTGGTCATGGCCTATTCTACCTCTAGGGCTTTCTTGGCATGAGTAGAGGTTTCAAACAATAGGGTAAGGAAAGCTTGGCTGCTTGGCACAGTCAATTATCTGTGATCGAATGTGCATTTATCCAATATGAGCTCTTTGCAGGTATGGTGCATAGATGCCTTTGATTCTCCTTGAGTCACTCTTTTACATGGTTTCCATAATTTCTTTTAATGGTTTCAATCCCTCTTTGTCGAAGCTTTGCTTCATGAAACCTGAGCAAGGTTTTCTACTCTACCCAAATTTTCTTAACGTACTGGTTCTCACTTGTATGGTGGGCAGTTATCTACTACCAGTTTTCCTTGTTCCTAGAACAAATCACCCTATAATGGACTGGGGGCTTTACTTATTAGGCTCCATGTCTTTTGGGGTTGTTCTTAAAAATGCATTCTTACTCCCAGCTTTGCCAATTTTTACCCCTTGGTTGGGTATATTTGGGTCGCTCATTGCAATGGCTTTTCCATTCTACTCTAATAGTATATTAAGAGAATTGGCTGTAGGAGCATATGCATTTTTTGCATCTCCATTTGTGTGGTGGGATCTTATGAAAGTAATCTACCCAATATTTGAATATTGTACCCAAAATTTAAGGATAAAGGGTAATCTTTTTTAAGTTCAGTGAATATCTTGTTAATTAATTTAGGGAGTGTGTGTGGAATGATTTTAGAATTCTAATGTAACAAGTTGCCTGTGTTGTTAATTATTCAGGTTTCAGACACTAAGAGATTTGGTGCCACACAGTGATCAAAAGAGAGACAAAGCATCCTTTCTTCTTAAGGTAATCCTATGTAGATTTTTTGGGTTTTCTTTCTAATTTATGAAATGAACTATAGAGGCCCATTAACAATGCAGTATTGCAGAGCATGGTATTGACCTTGAGTCCATATCTTCATTTGCATGTCTTGGCTAGGTTATTGAATACATTCAATCTTTACAAGAAAAGGTCTGAAAGTATGAGGCAACAAAGCAAAGCTGGAACTAGGAAAGAATGAAAACTATGGTTTGGGATTTATGCAAGGTGGATATTTTTGTTTCTAACTATTATTGAAACATGGATTTCTCATTCTTGGCACTTTATTTTAGGCCCTAGCGTAAAAAAATTTGTGTTCATTTTTAGGCTTCCTTTCTTAGAGTCCTTAATTCCAAATTGTCTAGTTACAACAAAAACTTAACTCATTTTGTGTATTTTGAAAGAATATATATACTGAAGATACTGATGTCAAAATATATTTGAAATGTGTAGTGTATAAATTTGTGCTGATAAAATTTTGTTTATTTGAGACAGAAAAGCCCAGTCCATGGAGAATTGCCTATGGATGGATGTTGAATGATTGTTAATGTTTTTTTAGATTCAAAACAAAACAGTGAATTTGCTGAATCAAACAAGCCCAGAACGTCAAATGTAACAATGCTTGATGAGATTAACACTGCCGCTACAATTATGCACTCAAATTCATAGAATCCAATGTAGATGAACAAGTCAACTCCACTTATTCCTAGCTGTCAACCATATAGAGAAAAAGAAAATACTGGGGTTTTGAACAAGTCACTTCCCCTTACTCTTTCCATGCAACAATCTATGTACTCTCCATTCAGAAGGAATTGGGATACATGAGATTTGAGTAGCACATTGATTGTCTCAAAATATGATTGATGGTTTTTTAGATTGAATACCAAACTCAATGAGAAAATTTTGAAACCTAATAGCCTCAGTTTTGGTACTGAGGCTATTTGGTTTCAGAATTTGTTTTTTTAAAAAGTCAATATTGGTCAAATTTTTGACATCCCTTGGTCGAAACATCAACTTAGGTTAGTTTACGTTTTGACCATTCTGTGTCAAAATTTTGCATCATGGGTTTGGCATCCTACTCAGATGGGTCAAACCGTTCGACCAAACTAGGTCAAAACATTAATTTTTTTTCAGTTTATGTTTCAACCATTGCATGTCGAATATATGCATCAATTTGGGTCAAACTTTTGACATCCATAGGTCGAAACATAAACTTATTTTGGTTTACGTTTCAACAATTTTGAGTTGAAAGTTTGCATCATGGGTTTGGCATCCTGGTCAGATGGGTCAAAAATTTCAACCAATAATATGGACATTTTGACAAATAATATGGATATTTCAAGATGCCAAGGTTGTGTAGAAATTTTGACATTAACAAGGATGTGTTGATCTTTCGACCAAAAAAATACTGACAAAGAAATTTGTGGGTCTTTTGACCAATCCAGATAGATAGTTCAACCAATTTTTGTCAAAAATAGGGGCCAATTCTACTAGTGTATTGCTTCATAGGATCAGAGGTGAGAGTGATGCACTTAATTTCATTGAGCACCACTTCTTCCCAGTTTAGGTGATTTTCTCTCAGCATAATTTCATTGATTGGGCTCACATGGTAAGTGAAAATATTTAAAATGACCTAAATAGAGATAAACATCAGAATGAGTTATATATGTCCTCAGTTTTGTTATATATCTTAGCTACAATTCAAATATGGCCAGGACTTCCTAGGCTAGAAGAATTCCCAGAGGATGTTAAGAGTTACAAATTCTTCCCCTATTTGCAATTACATAACAGTTATACTGAATATCTCAAAGTTAATGATGCATTCACAATGAGACTGTGCAAGGAGTTACAAGGTTTCCCAAAACAAAGATTTTATCTGGAACCCATGGCATTTATTAGCCAATTTGGAGCTTATTTTATTTAATTTATGAATTGCGCATACATCTGTCTTGCTAGATTTGATGATTTCCCTTTGAAGCTGCCCAGGTATCCTGATGACATAATCATGATGGTTGAGGTGATAAGGAAAGTAGTCCAAGTGAACCTGATTTGTGAATGTGCCAGGAAGAAAAGATATGATTTCCCAATTACTATTGGAGCCTATAGTTGTGCGTCTCGGTCTGATGCAAAGAATTTTTTTAAAGCATTCTCAAAGAAATTTCAATTGGAAACATATGATATTCTGAGGCCCTAGTATAATCCCGCGAACTATGTCAAATATTACTTGCAAATGGGTCACACCATTCATCACATCGATGATATTAAATACTATTGGGCCAACTACAAAAATGATCTAGAAAGCAAGGATCGATTCTATGCAAGATTAACTATTGAAAAAATCAAAAGGTTCAAAGTTTAGATTGCAGTGGAAGGCATACATAAAGAAGATTAAGCCCCTTCCTATAAGCTCTAAACCCATGCTAGGTCAATCCATTGATGACTTGAAGACCTTGATGAGTGGGATCTGCAAAAGGATAAAGCAGTAGATCCAATGGATGGTGGACATATGGAAGAGGTCGAAAAGGAAACCTCCTTCTCAATAAACTCCCAAAAAAGTGATCGGGAGTACTCCTCCATCATCCTCAAAAAATATACAGACCATAGCCAAGGAGCTAGCTCAACTAGCAGGTGGAGGTGATGAGCCTCCATAAAAGATGATTCCATTGGACAAGACATGCGGAGATGGCTCGGCTCCTATCATTGGCTCAACAGAAGAAGCTATTCCTACAAACCTGGTCAAGCTTATGGCTAAGCCTATTAAAAATACAAAAATAGAGAAACCCATTAAAGCTAGCACTTTGGGTACACAAGGTGACACCTCCATCCAAGATACTCCAAGGTGGGGGTCCCCTGTTATAGAAGAAGTGGGTGAAGATAGTTCCAGCACTGTTTCCATAGAATCAGATGAAGAGGTTGGAAAGCAACAAAAATTTGCTCAAGTCACTAAATTGGTTTCCTCCTCTTCTACTGCAGTAAATCCATTTTCTTCTAGACCTAAATCTACTCCTCTGGTCATCAGGAAGTTGTTCATAGAAGAATTGGTCTCTACCACCAAATTTACTAGTGTCGAGTCTTTGATAGAGAACACTCTAGAATGCAAGAGGAAGAGGATAGAAGAAGGAGCTCCCAGAAAAGTACTCTTTCACTGGCCTTAAAATCTAGTACCACCATGAGGAAGGTGAAGAAAAAAAGGCATTGTCTACATTAGGTCAAGATCCAGAAATATGGCACTTCACCATGGAGGTAGAGAAACCCACAAAAGAAGGCAAGATTGAGGATTTAACCACCTCCAATTTTGAGCTATAGTCATTTGATATGGAATTGGCTCACCATGATACCAAGGTGGATCAGTGGAAGTCAACTAATATTGTAATTGAAGAAGAGCTTGAGGAGCTCAAGATTGCTAAATTCCAACTTAAAGCAGAAGTCACTGAACTAACTAACTTTATCAGACAGTTAGTTACTCCAGTTGTGAGCATTCCTAGTGCCCAAACCACTTTTGACCCCAATGCTATAGAGAATCAAGCCATCATAGCCAAGTTGCAAGAAGACAGACACTTTGGGAAGATTGGTAAAGGATGGATCGAAAGGCTCAAGTCTAAAGGGCTTGTAGTTATTGAGCAGTTGGGTGATACTCTCCTAAAGTTGGATAAGGAGAGAAATAACATTGATAAGAATTTATAGACCCTCACGTCAGAAAGGGTGAAGTGTCAAGAATTCATAGTAATGTTGCATGTAGTAGTCAAAATGAAGACTAAAGAGGTGATAAAGGCCAAGATCTTGCACAAAGGAGATAAGCCTTTAATTGAATGGCTCCAAAGCCTATAATTTAAGACTAATATGATCATCCAAGCCAAAGAATGGTTGCAACAGACAGATGTCAAAATCAAAGAAGAACAAAATAGATATTTTAAACTCCTTCAGGGTCTTCACACAGAGTCAAAGACAAGTGGTCAAGGAAAGGAAATGATCGGAGTGACTAACATGCAGAAGTCTTTCTCCGATTATATAGATAAATTGGCAGAACAGTCTTCATCTCACTTGGATAAGGTGTTGGAACTCCAACAGTTGAGTGGGTGCAACTATAAATCCATGGAAGAGCTGAAAGATCTAGTAGATGTGGTTAAGAGTCTAGCCAACAATCATTCTTGATGGCTCATCAGATATACCAATGTCCATATCAATAGACATGAAGATCTTATTCCGCTCATCACAGCTGTCACTGCCTATAGGGAAAAAATAGATAAGGGGAAGAAAATGGAGGCATTAATATATTCCATCTTATGCTAAATTTTTATAGAGCTTGTAATGGATAAAAGTTTGTTTATCATTTCTGGTTAGGGAAGTTGAACCATTTTGGTTACCCTTTTTTTTAATGGTCAAACTCTGAAGATCTATATGTACTATTTTGAAAATCAATACAAGGGTCGACTAAATTTTGGTGTGAAGAACTTCATTTTTGCTGAGTCAAATTCATTCATGTCTGAATGCCAATATTTTGACTGTTCCATTGCATTTATATTTTTGGCAATTTGAATATTTTTCTAAATTAGATTTATAGTTCAAGATTAAACTAAAGTTCTGTATTATGATTTGATACAGTTAATTGAAGGAAAATTTGAGTGTCATCGATAGATTATGAGAAATGTTCTTAGGAAATAGATTGATTCATCTTCGTTATGTTATCATTGATCTTTTAGTTTAGTGCTTGCATCTTCATTATCAGTTCCTGCATTACCAATTTTAGGATCTTATATTATTTATAAAGTCTTGAAATTTATCTAGATAGAAAGCCGAATCTATTTGCCTAGACTAGTTCCTGTCTAGACCTAGTTCGGATTACCTCTCCTGTTCTTGGATTAAGAGAAAACCACCTTTAAATTAGGAAAAAAAAAATTTAATGAATATTAATCACTTAAGGGAGCTATACCTTCAAATTCAGAGGGAAATTAGTTATTCAGTTACATTTCCTAACTGTTGTATTCAATTGTTTCTTTAATATTTGGGCATTTTAGAGTTGAAGTGAAAAAGAACAATCTATTTACCAACAATAATACAGGGTCCCTATATTATTTTGGTCATTATGGCCCTCCTCCTCCGGTCTCTAAATTAATTCCTTATTTATGATTTTTGGATCCTGCAGTGTCAACATGGAACTGGAGGAGTAGTGGTTGCATTGCATCATCTAGGTATACCACTCAATTATGTTGTGTCTCCAAAAAATTGTGACCATGATGCCTACATTTATGGTTCTCATCTATTGTGTCCCAGGACCTTTTATGACCCTTTACAATCCCTAAGAATACATCTTAGAGTTCTTAAAGTGTCATAAACAATCATAAGAGGCTCTTAGGAGGGTCTAGATGAGCTTCCACCATCACGTGGTTGGCCCTATTAAGTAGATAATGTTAAACTATTATCGAAGCAAAGAGAAGCTCAATATTTTAAGGTCTCACTCCATGCTTGAAATTTTTTTTTTTTAAACATAGCATACTATCGCAACTACGACAATATTTAGAGTACGACCGATGCCAAAGAACTACATGCAATGTCTAGATGTTGGAATAATATGATAGCTGGATGTCACATGTACAACATATCCATCACATAACCATCATACATGCGACACCCATAATGTGTAATGATGAAATACTAAGCATCATAGCCGGTGCATATTGTGATGATCAAGACTGTCACAATAATGATAGACATAGTAACCATCAGTGATTCTGACACCAAAATGCAACATTGGTCTGTATCGCGTGATTGATGGGGTGGTGTCAGAATTGTGATGTATATTCATTGAAAAAAGGACTCAAATTTACTAGTGTCCATTTATGCAAAAATACAAAGATTATTATAAGGGGGGAGACTTGAGAGGAGATGACATTTTTCAAATGTCACAGAAGGAAGATGAAACTCTGGAAGATTACGTTTCATGCTTCTTGTACAACTTGCAGAAGAATCCACAACATGTGCTGGAGGAGGATTCACAAAAACTAATTTTCTTAAGGGGAGTACATGATAACTTCCTAGAAGCACCAGACCTCATGGCTGGAGGAGATATACCCCAATCTTCCCAGGATGATCTTAAGAAAATATGCCTCAACAATTCAAGATCAACTGTAAAGAATGGCAGAAGATTTCGATCTACACTTGCTAAGGGGAAAATCTCAAGCATTTCTAAGATGGAAATCTTTACCCTACTGTCATATTTCAAGCAATATATTATCAATGATGTTACTACAAACCTGGATACAATGACATCCAAAAAGAAGCATGCAGTTGTCGAGGCACAACTAGATCAATACTGCCCTCATTTCCGCAAGAAAAAGAAAGATTGTTAGTGCAAACTAGTAGAAAATTTGGAGAACCAACACCTTCTTACTGAGTACATGAAAATAGAAGGAGACAATGAGCAAGTATTATTTGTTTCTCAATGTCAGCCATGGGCTTCAAGACAAGGTATGCCTTGGGATCCTTTGTAATTTTTTAATATTTATAATAATCAATGGCAGAACCAAAGTTATCAAAATCCTTCCCAGTACTCCCAACCTACTTGGAACAATGCCTAGCCTAATACTCAGCAAAACCAGTGGCTTAACCCACAAAAAACCCAATGGCCACAGCCTCAAAATCAATGGTAGCCACCACAACGGAATTGGAAACAATATAACTAGTGGAGAGGAACTCAATAATGGCCTAGTAAAAAATGTGGTTATCAACCCTTACCACCCCTTATGTCTCAATTTGTAATAATGCTACCTCCTGTAGCCACCATTCCTACTCCAAGGCCAACCCAATTACCTACTCAACCAAAACCCAATCCTAACAACAAGAAACAACAACAACCAATGTATGCTACTGATGCTCAGCAGTACCCTTCCTATGTACTAGAGATAACTGATATTCACTTGAGATCTGGTACTACCCTTCTTGCACCAGAACCTCCTATTAGAATGGAAGTTCTAGACCTTATTGTAGTATCAACACCAGTTCCAGAAAGTACTTTTCCAAATATTATCCCACCAACTAATATCCCAAGTCAAATTTATGTTCACACCTCAGTTAATCCTCCTATTCCACAAAGGCTTAGCATGGACAAATCTATATCCTAGGAAGAAACACCATTTGATATCCTTGACCAATTGAAAAACATGCATATCTAAATTCCATTATTTCAAGATATTAAAGATGTTCCTCTTTATGGAAAAGCCAATAAAGAAGCATGCCTCAAAACTCATAGATGTAATAAAAAGGATCCCCAAATAGTACATTTTGTAGGTCACCTTGCAGATATTATGTTGGAAAAGATAGTCATTTGAAAGTACTCTGACCCTGGAAGCCGAGTTGTTTATATTATAACTAATGGCCAGTCTGTGAAGAATGCTCTAGTAGATTTGGGAGAAACTATAAATTTTATGACTAAGGATGTCATGCATAGGTTGAGTATAGAGGGATTGAGGACCACTCGAGCAGTCTTACAATTTGCAGATAGTTCCACTGTCACCCCAAATGGCATAATAGAAGATATAGTAGTTAAATTGAATTTTTTTGGAATATTTTGTTAACTTCCTGATATTATCACCTAAGGTAAAAAAAAAAAATTATCTAGTTATCCTTGGAAGACATTGGTTAGCCACTATTGATGCTAATATTATTTATAGATTAGGTAACATGAAAATTTCAAATGGCCAAGCAATCAAGAAGCTATCATTATATCCTCCTGTCCAACCCCAACCAGATTTGAGTACTCCTAATTGGCTAGATTTGGGAGATGAGGAAGAAGAGCTAAAATTTGTTTCAAAACTAATGATGTTACACATACAATCCTTCTTGAAATTGAAAGAAGATGATGATGTGATTCAAAGTATCCTTACTAATGACCAGGTGTCATGGAAAAATACATTACTGAAAGCTCTATTCTACAGTTGTCTACCTATGAGAATTGTATTTTTCTAGTAGGACCTGATATTATCCATCAATTAATACCTTGTGAGATATCAACAAGCCCAATACCTAAGGTATCAATTCTTGAGCTAAAAACTATTGTGGAACCCTCTCCTAGTCACAATATTCATGTAAATAAAAAATTGCCACCACAACAATTGGCATTGTTAACTCAGCTCCTTTGTAAACATGAAAAATATTTTTCTTGGGACTATGGAGACATGATAGGCTTAAACAAAAAACTTTGTACATGAAGAATTTAAATCAATGAAGGAATTCTACCACTCTACCAACCTCAAAGAAGAATTAACCTAGCCTTAAGAGAAATTGTAAAGACTGAGTTGTAAAAGTTGTTGGATGCTGATTTTATTTATCCAATATCTGAGAGTAAATGGGTATCACCTTTGGTAATAGTTCCTAAAAGGGGGGGGTTTATTTATGGAGAATTGAACAATGAAATAAAGAAAGACCATTTCCCCTTGTCATTCATTGATCAAGTTCTAGATACCTTAGCTGGTAAAAAGTACTTCTCTTTTCTTGATGGATACAACGGATATAATCAGATAAACATTACTCCAAAGGATCAGGAGAAGATAAAATTTACACGTCCTTGGGTAACATATGCATATTATGTGTTATCTTTTGGCTTATGTAATGCTCCAGACACTTTCCAAAGGGATTTGATGAACATTTTTGTTGATATATCACATGATTGGATGGAAATATATATGGATAATTTCACCACATTTGGTGTCACTTTTGAAGAAGCTTTGAAGAATTTGGAAAAAGTGTTGATCGAATGTCAACAACACAACCTATCCCTAAATAGTGAGAAATGTTTAATGCTAATGCAAGAAGGAGTGGTGTTAGGATACTTCATCTCATAATTTCGCATCCAAGTGGACCCTAAAAAAATTGAGGTAATTCTTACATTGCCACTGTTGGGTCTATTTCTAGTTTTTCTGAGTCTTGCTAAAGGTTTTGGTTCCCATTGTTAGTTTATGCCCTAAAATTCAAAACATGTTCCAATGTACCATCAAATGTTTTTGCAAGTGTATGTTTCCCAAGAAATGTAGTGCACAAAATGGATGAATGTCTTAAACCCTAGGTCTCTTGTGTCTGTACCAAGAAAAAACCCTAGACCCTAATGACCTTATTATATTTTGAAGTTACTTTTGGTGAGTAAATTAAGTGTTTTTGAGTCATGTGCCTTTTTGGTTGTTACCTTTATCTCTTAATCTCAAGAAGAAAGGAATGTGTTGTTATAAATTCAGATATTAAGCGTAGGCAGTTGATCTTATTCTCATCGTGCAATTGGTACATTATTTCTAGATAAATATGAAGTCAGCTCAAAAATTCAGAGATTCAGTGACAATCGTGGATGCACTTTTCATCATGTGTCTAGTGCTTCATCTCATGAATTAACTCCAATTATAGAAAATATTTAGTGGTTCATACATAGCCTTATCTCTGAATCTCATGATCCAATCTGAGGTCAAGACATAGTTCACTTTTTGCTTTTTTGCTAGATCTCTAGATGAAATTAGAGTTAAGTGAAATATTGTGAGATTCAGTGAGGAACATTGATCTCATTCTAGATAAGTGGCTGATGCATGATCTCCAGATATTTTCCAAGGTCATTCTTTTATTCAGTGATTCAGCGAGGGCCATTAATTTTGTTTTAGCCTTGGTTTGATCGAGTGATCTTCGCATGATCTCCAATGTAACCCCAGAGTTAGTGAATCTTTTAGCAACTTGGAGCTAAAGCAGTCATATGATCTCCAAATGAACCTATGGTTGAGGCCAATTCAAGTGAAGTTTATTGTGAGATTCAGAAGTAACCTGGTTGCGTGATCTAGGAATGAAAGTGTAGTTAGGAAAATTGTCTTGAGATTTAGCATGAGCCATTGGATAAAATCAGAATCAAGGATCATCTCTTAATCTCAAGAAGAATTGGTAAAGCATAGAATGATATGAGGGCTAGCACATAATCTCCATATTAAACCTATGAGGGCTAGCGTGTAGTCTCCATATTAAACCTAAGTTGTAAGAACTATTCAATGACTTAGAGATCTATTTAGTTGTTGAATCTCCAAATGAACCATGGTCAGTTGTGGTTAATTCAAAGAAAAGTTAGGTTTGTTGTGAGTGAATCTGGACCGTTGATCAGAGTAGAGATGTGCATCTGGCATTAAATCACTAGAAAAGGTCAAGAAATCATCAATCATTTAGAGATTAGAAAGAAATGAGATAAGATGTAGACATGTATTTAAGTGGTTAAGAAAATCTGTGGTGTTCATAAAGTCTCGAAGTAAACCCAGGGTTAGGTAGATCATTCAATGATTTAGATAGAGGCTTTATCTCTGAATCTCCAAAGTTGACCGAAGTTATTACAAAATTTGGGAGATTGCAAGGTAGCCTTTATCTTGTAATCTCGGAATACACTAGAGTTAGTGCCAAGGATTATGAGATCAAGTATGAACCATGGATCAAAAGTAAGATCAATGGATGTCATGTAATCTCAAGATAAAATGATCAAGTAAAAAATTATTCAAAGATTTATCATAAGACGTAGATCAAGATCCCATCATATGACTGGTGTGTGATATCCGAATAGACTAAAGGTTAAGTAAATAATTCAACAACTTAGAGATTACCTTGTCACACAATCTCCAAATGACTTGAGTCAAGATAAAGTTAAGAACTAATTTGATAAGAAAAGGATCCAAACCATTGATATGATTTAAATCTTATGGTGTGTGTGTGATCTCTGAATAGATCCAGAGTTAGTCAAATCATTTACCGATTTAGAGACTTAGTGATCTCTGAATCTCTAGATAGACTCAGAGTCAAAATAGATTTATCCTCTCACCTTTTCACTGAATCTCCTAATGAACCTAAGGTTAAGTTAAAAACTAAGATAATTATTGAGGATCGTTGATCTCATCTTAGATGAATGACTAGCACTAGATCTCCAGATAAGACTTGAGTTAAGATTTTTATTCAGTGACTTAGAGGTCCCTTTATCTCTGAATCTCCAGATTTGATAAGGGTCACATCAAATCCAAGTAAATTTTATTATGAGATTTAGAGGTAAGAAGAAATGAATTATCGAGTGTTAAGAAATTAACCAGAGGTGAGATAAAGTTAAAATGAGTGGCTAGTGCTGAATCTCAAAACAATGTCAGGGTTAAGTAGGCTATCTAGAAATTTAGAAAGAAGCATTGATGAAGTAAGAGATCTATGGTTGGTGCTAGATCTCGTAATGTAACCTACATCAGGTGAAACATTCAGAGACTTGGAGATAAAGTAGTCACGTAATCTCTAGATAGACTATGGTCTAAGTATAGTAAGATCATGAGTATCATGTCTCACGCCATTTCAAGGAAACAATATAAAAAGAAGGGTTAATAAAGATTGGAGATCCTAAAAAAGTACAAGTAATCCACTGGGCTAGAAAAAGGTAAGAAAATAAGGCCAATCAGATCTCGTGTTAGGAATTTTAACATAAAATAAGGTTTTAAAATAGAAAATCACTCATGAATTTTCCAGTCAAGAATTTCAAATTCAATTACCTGTCAACTTCAATCTCCACAGCTAGGAGAAAATTGATGTCAAGACATGCAGAGTTATTGCAAAAGTGATTGAGAAATGGTATCTAGGTTCTTGACTAGACTGATGCATTTAAGTTTCAATGATAAATAAATGCAACCTTAATACATTCTGATTACCAAATCTTTCAGAGCGTAGAGAAAAAATTGCATAAGTTTTACAGCAATTGTGAAAAAGCCTATTTCTGAGAGAAGAATTGTCCAGAATTAGGAAAGATGAGTCAAGTGGAGTTAAGAAGAGGTTCATTTTGCTAACATGTAACTGATTAAATGTTTGACTATATTAAGTTGAAGATGATGAAAGACATGAAATCAGTTAATGGTTTGTATTTTCATTGATGTCAACTTGATATCATCTGTATGGTCATATACATAATGCCAAAGACTTCAGAGAATCAATGTAATAAAGGTTATGCTTTGAGCAATGCATAAAAGTCAAGTATTCACTAAGTGACAGACTACACCAATGCAGTGCACACCATCGGTAAATACAGAGACAAAATCATAGTGATGCCCGATAAGCAGAAGACAGTGTTGCCTAATGAAGTAGAATCAAAGGATGCCCGACGAGCTAAAAATAGTGTTTCTTGATGAGAAAGATCTAGCGATGCCCGATGGACGGACATCTTGAAGCTAACTGAAGTTACACCGATGGAACTGGCAGTTGTCACCGACGATGAACTGCAGAATTGACCGATAGAATAGAGAGATCAGAAAATGATAGAATATCTAGCTAGCAGAGCTAAAGGATAGACTTAACTGGTTGTTTTATTTGTTTTATTTAGACTGTAGTTAAGAAATTGATTTATAAAGTTGGCAAGAACATAACTATGAGATAAATCAGGACTTAAAGTCATAAATCAATTTGGCTAGATTGTTTTTCATACCAAGAATCAAGAATCAAGAACCTAGAATTAAGGGATATCATGTCTATTTAAGAGACAAGCATAATTCATTCCCACAAGCAATCAAATACATAGGGGAGTGAACTGATAGAAGATGCTAAAGAGAAACTAATGAAGGATAAA
Source organism: Thuja plicata (assembly GCA_018584345.1). Classification (NCBI taxonomy): domain Eukaryota; kingdom Viridiplantae; phylum Streptophyta; class Pinopsida; order Cupressales; family Cupressaceae; genus Thuja; species Thuja plicata. The sequence goes on from MU227345.1 coordinate 2,277,094, forward strand.
CTTCATGCAGTCCTGATCAATCAAGCTAAGGGAGAGATAAAGAATTCTGTAGACACCGACAAACAGAAAAGAACAGCATCATAGAGCATAAAGAGTTAAGTACAAAGCAATTGAATTGATACATTGATCAGAAAGATATTTTAAGTAAATAGATCTGAAAATCTGCAATTCAGTTACATTAGAAATAGGTCATTTTGTTTTAGTTTAACCATTGAAGCATTAAGTCTCTAAACAGAGCAAGACTTAACAGTCTTTTGTAATTGAGGTATATCCTAACAGATTACCAGAAGGTTGACTCATGATAGTAGCATCGGTCTTACCTAAAGCCTATTGACAGTCTAAGAAGGAGGCTGATTCAAGGATGGTAGTAAGATTAGCATAAAGCCTATTGATAGTCAAGAGGTTGATTCAAGGATGGTAGCATATATGACAGATACTAAGTGACAACCTATGTATAAAAATCCTCTAACAAGGTCACACTTAACCGTGTGTTTGTAACATTTAATAGGGTTGGCTCCTAACAGGGCTCACTTTAGAAGAGTGAAAATTTGGGATACCAGTCCCAGTGGTTTTTCCCTTAACAGGGTTTCTACGTTAAAATCCTTGTGTTATGTGTGTATGGTTTATTGCTTTTGTATTTTACATTTCATATAAGCATCTATGGATTGATTGGTATACTCTGCATATTTACTGAGTATCAGTAAATATAGTTTTCTGCTTATCGGTTATAAAGGAGAATAAGGACAGACAAGGTAAACCAACAAATAGTTATTTGTTTCAAGTATTTCAAAGGCATACATCTTGTAGGGACTTAATAATTGGAGAAGTATTGATTGGTGGATTAAAGTTTTAATTGGATAAATTTTTGAGGCCACTGATTCACCCCCCCCCCCCTCTCAGTTATTACTAACAATTGGTATCAGAGCTTGTGTGCTTAGAAGGAAGG
>MU227345.1:2296532-2317259 GCA_018584345.1 Thuja plicata
TATGACTCCATGCCCTAGGATTGAGCACTGGTCTATTTTTGTTCAGTGAGATGACTATCATCATTTAAATCAAAATCTTTACTTTCAGTTCGGTCTGTTTCAATAAAAGTTACAGTGAACATTTCCTGTAATTCCACAAAAAGCAAGGTTGAATAATTTAGTGATTTCATTATTCAAAGCTGTTAAGGGTATTCTCGCCCGAGTTTGTGGAGCTCAAAGTGCAGAAGGTTTCAAAACCTTGTTTCTGTTATTCTATTCTATGCTGAATCAGTGTTAGGGATAAATAGAGTGAACCCTCAGAGGGTATTTTTATATCAGCAAGAAAAGGGACTAACAGGTCTTACCTAAAGCCTATTAACAGTCTAAGAAGGAGGTTGATTCAAGGATGGTAGTAAGATTAGCATAAAGCCTATTGAAAATCAATAGACTGATTCAAGGATGGTATCGTAGATGCCAGATACTAAGTGACAACCTATGTATAAATATCCTCTAACAAGGTCACACTTAACCGTGTGTTTGTAAGCTTTAAGAGGGTTGGCTCCTAACAGGGCTCACTTCAGAAGAGTGAAAATTTTGGATACCGGTCCCAGTGGTTTTTCCCTTAACATGGTTTCCACGTTAAAATCCTTGTGTTATGTGTGTATGGGTTATTACTTTAGTATTTTACATTTCACATAAATATCTATGGATTGATTGGTATACTCTGCATATTTACTGAGTATCGGTAAATACAATTTAGTACTTATCAATTATCAAGGAGAATAAGGATAGACAAGGTAAACTGATAGACAGTTATTTGTTTCAAGTATTTCAAAGGCATACATCTTGTAGGGACTTAATAATTGGAGAAGTATTGATTGCTGGATTAAAGTTTGAATTGGAGAAATTTTTTAGGCCACTGATTCACCCCCCCCCCTCTCAGTTATTACTAACACATTTAGTGGTGAGGGAAAGGATGTAAAGGAAGAACAAAAAGGAAACAGGAACTATTTAGATGAATTTGTTGCTTTGATACCTAGAACCAGCCAAAACAAGAAGGTAAATGATGAATAATTTGCTAATGATATATCAAATTGTAGGGATCCCAACACTCTCACGTGCTCTGGTTACCATTTTTTTAATTAATTTTATGGAAATAAGGATGACAAATCCCTATATTAAACCCTTGGACATTAGGTTTAGCCAAGATAATTGTCCCAAATGAATTCCTAGATGTAGACCTGTTAGTAGAATTGGCTAGGAAATATGATCCTATTTCTAAAACTATCAGAAAATGTGACAAGAAATACCTACTTACCTTGGATAGTGCATCCTTTATGAAAGCCTCTGGTATTTACCATGCCTCTACCACAGAGATTGACCTAACCAAGTTGAAGAACAAGTATACCAGAGAGGTCAATGTAGTGAACAATTTGATTCAGGCTCATGTCCCTAGGTCAAATAAAAATTATGTAGCCCCAATGCCATGTTATAAAGGTGTGCCATATGAATTCAAAGACCTAAGCTTCTACATGAGGTATATATCTCATGGGATGTGAAGAGTACTAGGCATTGATGGGCACATTGAGAAGCTTCCTACAGATCTAATGATGATCATCTTGGATATTTAGAACTCCCATGCCAATACTAACTTTGACTATATTTAGTATGTCATTCATAGAATACATGACGGCCTTGTAAGCATTCATAAGAAGACCAACACCAAGTTCATGCATTATTAAATAGTGATGTATTTGTTTCTGTTTTTGAACGTACAGAGTATGGATACTGAAAAATTTGAGACCCATGACGTAGTTCCAAGGCTAGTCAAACCCTGTACAATTCTAGATTAGGGATTGGGATTACACATCAAATGAGAATAAATACTGTGGTTTTGAGAATTGGGTTGTACATACAATTCTATACTTGTTGGGTCTTAATGTAAATAGGTTGATAGTCAAGGTGCTTAGACTCCAAAGAACTTGTCAATATATGGACAAAAGGGTAGTAGATCATAATTGGGGAGACTTCTATTATGAAAAGACCTATACCCTGATTAGGGTTTATGGATGTTCTCAGCCTCCACACATACTTCCAAAGTATGTGCCTCCAAGAGTTTCCTTGATGGAGTTTATTTGGCAATTGATGTGGATGGATAAAGAGCACTTGGCCCCTTATAGAAAGGGCACATTTACACCCAGATAGTTCATGGTTGTGGATTTTACTATTGGGAAAAGGGCCATGGAAACAGTGAACAAGTGGTTAGGGAAATATAAGATGAGCATGGCCTAGCATAGATATGTAGACCTTGAAGGCTTCATCAAGAATTCCAATAAGTTTCTAACCCCAAGTGTCACTGCCATTAAAGAACATGAGGAATGTGTTGAGGAGAATCTTATCAAAAACATCTTAGATGATGAAGAGGCAGCAAGTAGAGCTGAAAAATACAAAGATTTAATATATTTCAAACAAGAAATGAAAAAAAGTAGGGATCCCTTTTGGAGGTTTCTTCCTAGGATTGCCCCATATGACAAGAATTACAAAGATGGTATAAATGTAGCATACTTTGTATAACCAACTAGAGGATCAGATTGGGAAAAAACAGGGTCCCTGAGAAGCATTCATCTTCTGAATATGAAGATTATAGGGAAGGATGGTATCAAATGGACAGTTCACCTAATGTAGATGTGACAATTGGTTTAGAAAAAAATATAGAAGCTCATGACACAGAGGCTCCTGACACTAAAGTAACAAGTGATCCCCCAAGGAAGAAACAAAGAATAGAACAAGGGGAGCCCTCTCAAGCAGAGACACAGGGGAAGAAGAAAGATAGAGTGAGTTCCCAGATCACTGGTGATAGGCAGTACCATCACCAGTTGAGGAACACAATCAGAGAGGGTAAGAAAAAGGAGAAGAATTTCCAAGAAGTGGAATTGCCTTTCCAATTATGCCAAGATGAAAATGAGCTCTATCGATAAGAGTTTTTAAGTGATGATGCATTGATCAAGACTTATGAATTCAAGAACTTCCTAATATGGAGAAAGCAATAGGAATTTGGATCAAGTTTGCAACTGACAGAGGGTGATACTGTGTAGAGTGAAGATTTGCAAGCCTTGAAAGCCTATGATCCTGAGTCTAAAACCATAACATCTGAGGAGGCTATGCAATTAGTTAAATATAGTGGAAGGCTACTTTTGCTTGGATGGAATTTGGCCTTTGCATCCATAATTGACCAAATCTAGAACCAACCAGATGTGAATCTATCTTTTGAGACTCAGATTAGATAAATGACATGGGGATGTGGATATGATCCAAGATCCCAGACTTTAGCCATGTGGTCCCTGGCACCAAGAACACAAAATCCATCCTTGGTTAGTGTTGAAGAGAAAATGGATGGAGATAAGAACATCTAGACTATCGCCAATAGTGTTGATCTTGAGATTTCCCAAGCTGTCACCCTCTTTGCCCACCTCAATGAGGAAAAAATAGAGAAACTTTCTATAAGATGTGGTAAACTCTTTGATGAGTCAGTTATGGTAGCTAAAAATAGAGAAAAAAAATTGATACAAATCAAATCATTATAGGGGTAAGTGGAAGTGTTGAACAAGAAATTAGAAGAGGCTCCCAAAGCTCCTCCTCTAGCCAAAGGAGTAGCCTATGTTTAGATAGAACCCACTGAGGACTTCCCACAGGGAGCAGAGAAACTAGACAAGGATCAAAATGAAGTTGCACTAGCTACATTATTGAAAATATTTTAGTGTAGGATGGTATCCTTAAAGGAAAGGTGGACATAGTGCACAACGAATACACTAGATTGCCTAACTTGGAAACAGAGGTGAAGGGCCACATAGAAACTTTAGACCCATTGTTTAGTTCATGGTCAAGTATGGGATCCCTTTTTGAAAGGCTAGAGGCATTACAACCACACAGAATAGATCTCCCATAGGTAGTATGAAAAGTGGGGGAAATGATTTAGAAGACTGGAACATCATTTTCCTTCTTCAAGGGAAAATCCAATCAGATTTAGGGAAGGGTCAACATGTTTGGCACTAATTTTAGTAGGTTTATACCTCTTATAAAAGGGGAAGATGATAATTTAAAGTCGGTCAAGGAGTGGAGAAAATAGTTTGATACTTTACTGCCTAAGAAAGAGGCATTTGTGACAAATTATAAATTCCTAAACATGGACAGGTTCAATAAAACCTCAGATGAAGATTTCAAAGCTAAAATAGACTTTGTAAATTTTGTTGTAGATGTCAAGGCTATCAATGATGCCAGGTGGGAAAGGTAGGTGAAGTAGTTGTGGATCTTACAAGGTTTCAATTGGCCTTCAAAAGATGAAGTTACACTTTGTGATAATATCACCAAGCCAAAGAAAAAGAAACCAGCAACAATTAACTTTAACGTAATAGATGAATAGTAAAATGACACTTGGTACCTGATCAATGAGCACAGAGAGGTTAATCATCATCAAGACTAGTGTAAGATAGACTATATTGGAAATAACTAGGTCTCATAACAACCTCAAGAGGTTACCCAGAATATCAGTGGACAAAGGTGCCAAGTACAAATGATTTGGAATGATTTCAAATCAGCTACTCACGTGTATTTCTTTCACCGACAAAAAATGTAACTAATTTTCTCTTTTAGCAATTTTAGGTTTTTCCTATCCATCGAAAGCTTGTTTCATCCTTTCTCTTTAAGGATTAAAATATGGCTAGTTCTTACTATATATATATCAAGATGTAACATATTGTAAAGGATGGTGAATTCACAACTGCGAGCCAAATTTTTGAATTTTTCCTATTTTCAATCTTTTTTGTCATTCTGATTGTACTGAGGAGAAATATTTTAATAAAATACAACAGAAGTTGTTGTTTCACATCTATGATTTCTTCTTATATTTATTTTAATGTTCTTGTGTGTTTAATCTATAAGATATTTTAAATTGATGGTTACAAGTTAACTCTGAGATTATTTTTGAGTTTCTTTCAAGAAGGGAGTAAATCTTGTCTCTTTTAATTTTTGTTAAAGTTCTTGTATGTTAATTTTTAAGGCACTTAGACATACTAATCACAAGGTGGTTGTGCAGTCATTTGTGAGCTCCTTCAAGAAAGGATTAATTATTTCAAGTGACCCCAGAGAGCTTAGCATTAGTTTAAGGATCTGATGAAATATTATTAGAAAGAGGATAATTTGTAAGGCATTTTATCTTTGTTTCAAGTATTTTTTTGATCACCTTACTGTGGAGTTATACCAGATATTGACTCATAGCCCAAGGATTAGGCACTGGTTTATAGTTGGCTAAGTAATTGTTCATTATCCAACCAAAATTTTATTTTATCCAATAATTGACATTTCAAATATACATTCCATTTAAGTAATTTTATTTAAGGAATACAATTCAGTTTACTGATTCCTTTAAGAGTGAATCAAAATAGGTTATCCCTCCTAAAGTTCATAAGGACTGAAAAAGGAAGAAGGATGAGAATCCTTATTACATTACTACTTTCTTTTGTCAAAATACTAGTCTAGATCATTAAGCTCTGTATCAAGATATTCATAGTCATTTGCATAGTCATTTACTTTAAGATAATCCACTTAAAAGATACTTTCATTGAGTAATCATCCATAGGTAATACCTGACTAAGTCAGTGGATCTAAAAAAAGAAGGAGGATGTAATAGTTTCCCTAGATATTATCTAATACCCTCATCAATTATCCTTTCTCTTGCATGAAATAGTAGTTTGCATTCAAGTATACAAGTATACTATTACATTAAAGTTGTGCTGCAAGAAAAAGTGCTAACAGGCCCAAGAGCTTTCCTTCTATAACAACAAAATTGATATTTTCTTGGGGTTAGTCATATACCATATTCTAGTGCTTTGACTAAGACCTTCTCTGAATTTCTACAATGATGTTCTTCTCTCTTTGAGAAAGTAGTCAAATCATCTTGGTAAACTACCATGAGGACATTTATACGATCCTTAAAATGCACATTCATTGCCCTTTAAAAAGTAGCACCAATATTTTTATACAAAAAGGCATACATCCATATATATATAAGTTCCCCAAGGAGTGATAAATGTTGTCTTTAATTGTTTAGATTCCTTGACTAGCACCTGGTTATACCCAGAGAACCCATCCATCATCGATAATAGATCACATCTAGTGAGTTTATGTAGCATAACTTTCATATTAGGTAATCCATAATTGTCTTTCAATGAAGCTACATTTAGGTTCTAAAAATCAACACACAATCTTATGTCCCCATTCCTTTTTCTTAATGGGACCAGATTTGAAACCCATGTTGAATGTCTTATGGGCTGAATTGTGCCTGCATTCCTTAATTTCATCAACTCCATTTTCATCTTAGTAGCTAGTGATGGATTGGTAGGCCTCTTTTTTTTCCTAAATAGTTTACACCTTCTTTTAGTGGGATGTCATACTGGAATAGGTCCTCTCTATAGGCTTTGAGGTTTTCATAGGACCAGGCAAAAATATGTTTATATTCTTTCAGCAATTTTTCCTATCTAGCTTTTTTCCAATGTAAACCAATTGAGGGGATGTCTCTAATCCTAGATTTATTCCTCCAAATATTTCACCTTGGAATTGGACTTCTGTGACATGTAGTTATCATTTATACTAAAAATGACCTCTAGTTCAACTAATCCCTTAGGAATATGATTAGAAGCTAGCTGAACAACTTCTTTATAAAAATTTATTCTTTGCCATCTACAACTTCTATAAAGAGTCACAGTCAATCTATTGGCCATCATATTGACCTAAACACTGGATAAATATGAGGATATCATCATCATCCTCAAAGACTTTCCAATTGTGGATATTGTCAGACACTACTGGCCTATTCTTGAGTTCCACCATAGATATGCTAGCAAGGGTAATGTCATCATTATTCAAAGCAAAATTTGCAAAAAAAGTTTCCATGATATTGTTTAACCTCTCTACCCATAGAATGTTAAAAGAATCAAAGAATTATAATCTAGTCCATACAAAATATTCATACAATTTCAATCTGTCATCCTGAGCAACATACTTTGATCTAATCTGAGCATTTAATACCATGCTTGATCACAATATCCATTCCCAATATTAATGCTTAATATTCAGTTGTATTGTTGGTACAATGAATGTCCAAAGGAAAGAGTATTTAAAAGTAATACTTTATGGGGAGATAAATAAAAAAACCTATTCTTTATCCTTCTTTGTAGAATCCTCCATAAAATTGTATTTTCCACAATCTATCTTGTTGCAACAGTAACTCATCAATTATTAGGTCAATGTTTCTCAATTGTGGCTTAATCTCTTTAACTACAAAATTTCCCATGTCAATATCTATACACTAGTTTAGTTGATTAGGTTAAACCATTTAAACCATGATAGAAGAATGAGGCTCTTTGTACAACTTTACCTTGCTGTCATTCACACGTATTTTTGCATATGACAAATCTAGTTGCAATCTTCCACCAACTATTGTTTCCCACTGTCTAGCTAATACCATACAATAATGAGGTTTTGTATCAAAAACAACTATGTGAGGCCTCACCCCGACTCATCATAGCTTTACTGCTTGATCACACTTTGACACTTTATATTTTGATACATTGATACACTTTTTTTTATTATCCTGATAGAGACTCGTGATATTATGTTATGATGATGATTATATTGTGTGGATTACATTTTGATATGGATTAGACCTAGAACAGGTGGTTGATTTTGATTATATATGTTTAGACAAGTGAATTAATGAGGAGATCGGATCATGATTAGACTTGAATATTTCATAGATTTTATGTCATGATTATTAAGGAGTTTTATGTTTTAAATATTTCTGTATGAAAATTTCAATTAGGGACTTAATTCTTTTTATTGATTAATGTTGCTAATTATGAATTGAAAATGTATATTACATGTGATTTTATCATCTTGGACTACTGATGCTCAAAGTTTAGTGTGTAGGAAAGAGAACCATGGAATTATTCAGAGAATCAGGGCTAAACACATGTGAATTGAGTAAGCCAAGGTCTAATCCAATAAGGGGTTGAAACCTAGTTGTAATGTGATCTTTATTGTAAATGTAATCTGAATGTGTGTTAATAGTTTAAAATTCATGTTGTTATTGGACATGTCATTGTGAATGTGATGTGTATTTTTCTTGGTGTCACTTGACACTTATGTTGTCCATGTGGATGGTGAAATGTCAATTAGGGCTTGTGCAAGAATCACCTAACCTTATAGGATATTATATTAATCCCACTTTCATATAGATGTCTTGTAGGGATCACATCATGTTGGAACTCGGATTTGAACTTTAGGGGTACCTTGGAGAGGTTAAAAGTAACCCTAGAGTGTATTTTGGCCAAAATTAGTTAACCCTTAGGGAGTACCTTGGGTTAGGGCTAGTTTTTACCTATGGAAGGAACCTAGGTCACCATTATCACTCTCCAAAATGCCTACTTTTCAAAAGTGGCAAAAATGGACATGGCCGCATGCATCTAACTTGTTCCACACTCCTTACTAAACTCACAATTAAGAGGGAAAAAAAAAAAGACTAGAGGTCATGTCTCATTATTGCTAGGTCTTGAGTACACTTTTGGGGGGCTTTTTAGGGGGTTGTGGGAGACGTAGTGGGTGTTCACCCACTCTCTAATTTTATAGACAATTAGGGTTTGGATAGAAAAAGGATAAGGATTTGGTCTCTTCTCAAGTTTCATTTTCCATAACACATTTGTAAGGTTGGTTTCCTTTTCCATGAAGTGCTTGTTTGTTGCAAGTCAAATTGGATGTTATTATTTTATGAATATGAAATCTTGTATGGTGTTCATGTATGTAATCTTGTATAGTGTTGTTGTATGTAAATTTTGTTGTCATATGTTGGGTTGGGAATGCATTAGATTTTTGTATCAATTCTTGTTCTTTTGGATTGGGAGTGTTGTTCATGGGAGTTAAGGCACTACTCACCCTTTGGGAAGGGAAGAAGTGGCATTGGGTGAAGGGGTTAGTTGGGCTCTCCATTGTAGTGAGAGTCTTTTATCTTGGAGAAGAGGGATAATTTCATGGAGTATGGGCTCTATGAAGCCATGTTGAAAATATTATTTTAGTTTAGAAATGACCAAATGTGTATATGAAAGGAATGTCAATGAAGCCTTAGAAAGGCATGGAAAAGATATTATTGAGGAATTTAAAAAAATAAAATTGTGTGTGTGTTTTGCCCTAGTTTTGGGCATGACATTTTGGTATCAGAGCCAGTGTTTGGACAGTAGGAACCTAACCCATTATGTTTCAACTCAATCAAAAACTTAAATCATTGTGTAGGATGCCTGTGGTCACCAGAGCTAACCGATGAGGCAAAGGTCATAGGGCTCCCCGTGCAGGGGAAGGATAGTAGAATCCACCACCTCCACCACCACCACCTCCACCACCTCAGAACCCTAACTGGGATATTATGGATGTTCTCCAAAATCTGATTAGGTTGATCCAACAAAGACTACCACCCATAGTTCAACTACAAATTCCGGAAGGGGAAGCACATATTTTAGAGAATGATAGAGCAATTAGCAGAGAGAAGAGTACGAGTCCCCCACCCAGGTCTGTTGAGGGTCATAATGAGCAGGAGGGTGAGTCTGTTCATTGGGTTGTAATACCATGTGAACATGAGATACGTGCCAGGGAGAGATCCCTTAGAGATGTTGGAGATGAGATGCGAGAGTTATTATGACTCTAGCCACCCTTGTTTTTGGGATCCACTGGTGGGTCAGTAGTAGAGGGCTAGTTACAGAGTTTATGGTGATGTTTTGGATTGCGCCCTTATGGGAGTAATCTAAAGGAATGACTTGCAGTCCATCTCCTACAGGAGAAGGCTTCCACTTGGTGGGAGCAGGAGGTGTCCATAGGTGGAGTGAGTATTGACACACTCACTTGGGAGACTTTTATGGCCCATTTCCATGAGAGATATCTCTCCAAGTATTTCAGACAGAGACAGATAGAGGAGTTCCATGATCTCTAGTAGAGAGACCTCACAGTTAACCAGTATGAGAGTTAGTTTCTAAAGCTCCTTCCATATGCTGATTACATGAAGGGTGAGAAAATGCGTACTCACCATTTCATTAAGGGACTTAATATGTCTCTTCATAGCATAATACACCTAGAATTCCCTACCATGTTCAGAGGGGTAGTTGAGACAACACTTGTAGCCAAGGATATCTATACTAGATAGGAGTCTCGAGATTGGTCCTAGCACTGAAACCCCTCTTCCTAATAGTCTTAGCAGTAGAGATCCTAGCAGAATTCTAGATAGAAGAATTCATAGGGTTATCAGGGCTCTAAGCCCAAAGAGTGGCAGTTTCAGGACCCTAGACAGGATCATAGGACATAGACCCCTCAGACACAGTCAGCTAGGACTCAACAGTCCTCTAGGGGTGGATACAGTGGTTCTAGTAGGACCGGAGGGTCACAGCAGCCTAGGACACCGGGAGTGCAGATTCAGACCCAAGGGCCATGTTACACTTGTGCTGGTATGGGTCATTTAGCGAGAGAGTGCCCACAAGGATAGTTAGCCAGTGGTCAGAGAGGGGCTACCTCAGAGCCTACAGTTGGAGATATGGGTAGATCCCATAGAGTTTTTGTAGCAGTTGATAACAACTAGGCTGAGCATAGGCCATGGTCATAGAGGCCGCAGGTGGAGTCAGACAGATAGCTAGAACTGGAGCCCTTTCATATTATAGCCTGACAGACCCTTGAACTCCAAGGCCGAGAGCTGGACCAACTTAGGGCCTAGTGGGATTGATATGATGAGGTCATGGCTTCATGGGAGGATGAAACAAAGATGAGATCTCAGTACCCATATCTTTTGATGAACTCCAAGAGGAAGTTCATGTCTAGTGGGGGAGGATGTGAGGCCTCACCCCGACCCATCATAGCTTTACTGCTCGATCGCACTTTGACATTTTATGTTTTGATAAATTGATACACTTTTTTTTATTATCCTGACAGAGACTCATGATATTATATTATGATGATGATTATATTGTGTGGATTACATTTTGATATGGATTAGACCTAGAACAGGTGGTTGATTTTGATTATATATGTTTAGACAAGTGAATAATGAGGAGATCAGATCATTATTAGACTTGACTATTTCATGGATGTTATGTCATGGTCATTAAGGAATTTTTATGTTTTAAATATTTCTGTATGAAAATTTCAATTAGGGACTTAATTCTTCTTATTGATTAATGTTGCTAATTATGAATTGAAAATGTATATTACATGTGATTTTATCATCTTTGACTATTGATGCTCAAATTTTAGTGTGCAGGAAAGGGAACCATGGAATTATTCAGAGAATTAGGGATAAACACATGTGAATTGAGTAAGCCAAGGTTTAATCCAATAAGGGGTTGAAACCTCATTATAATATATCTTTATTGTAAACGTAATCTGAAAGTGTGTTAATAGTTTAAAATTCATGTTGTTGTTGGACATGTCATTGTGAATGTGATATGTATTTTTTTTGGTGTCACTTGACACTTGTGTTGTCCATGTGGATAGTGACATGTCAATTAGGGCTTGTGCAAGAATCACCTAACCTTATAGGATATTATATTAATACCACTTGCATATAGATGTCTTGTAGGGATCACATCATTTTGGAACTCGGATTTGAACTGTAGGGGTACCTTGGAGGGGTTAAAAGTAACCCTAGGCTGTATTTTGGCCAAAATTAGTTAACCCTTAGGGCTAGTTTTTACCTATGGGAGGAACCTTGGTCACTATTATGACTCTCCAAAATGTCTACTTTTCAAAAGTGGCGAAAATAGAGATGGCCACATGCATCTAACTTGTCCCACACTCCTTACTAAACTCACAATTAAGAGGGGAGACAAAAAGACTAGAGGTCATGTCTCATTATTGCTAGGTCTTGAGTACACTTTTGGGGGTCTTTTTAGGGGGTTATGGGAGACATAGTGGGTGTTTACCCACTCTCTAATTTTATAGACAATGAGGGTTTGGATAGAGAAAGGATAAGGATTTGGGCTCTCTTCTCAAGTTTTATTTTCCATAACACATTTGGAAGGTTGGTTACATTTGCTATGAAGTACTTGTTTGTTACAAGTAGAATTAGATGTTATTATTTTATGAATATGAAATCTTGTATGGTGTTCATGTATGTAATCTTGTATAGTGTTGTTGTATGTAAATTTTGTTGTCATGTGTTGGGTTAGGAATGCATTAGGTTTTTGTATCAATTCTTATTCTTTTGGATTGGGAGTGTTGTTCATGAGAGTTAAGGCATTACTCACCCTTTGGGAAGGGAATAAGTGGCCTTGGGTGAAGGGGTTAGTTGGGCTCTCCATTGTAGTGAGAGTCTCTTCTCTTGGAGAAGAGGGATAATTTCATGGAGTATGGGCTCCATGAAGCCATGTTGAAAATATTGTTTTAGATTAGAAAATACCAAATGTGTATATGGAAGGAATGTCAATGAAGCCTTGGAAAGACATGGAAAAGCTATTATTGAGGAATTTAAAAAAAATGCAAATGACATTCTGCTCCTTTGAAAATCCCACCTTCACCTTACTTCAATGGGTTTGGAAAACTCATTTGTGAAACTTTTGTTGGGAGTTTATTGTTGTCTCATGCATATAAGATGGTGTGATAATGTGGATGTGAAATCTTGTTTAGCCTTTGTTCTCCAAGCTCAGGGGTGGCCTCCTTGAAGCCTTGGTTGGGAGGTGAGCTTCCCATAGTTTCCCTCATAAATTTGTAGGTTTGAAGTCATGAAGATGGTGAAAGAAGCTTGAAAGAAATCCCTATTTGGGGGTAGTTGTGTGTAAGAAACTTCAATGTTTCATAGTCACTCATTGTATTGAAATTCATTCTTGTTGATTGTTGTAATGCTCATTTTTGAATTTTTTCAAGCTAGATGTGAAGAGATCTTCTTCTTTATGTAATGATTCATTGAAGGAAGATATGTTGCATACCATCCAAGTATTGTGTAGATTATCATCTTGAATATGTGTAAATGTAGATTGTAAGATTACCATAATGTAAATGATGGAATCTTTAGTTCATGCATATTGCATTCTATTTCTTAAAAGAAAAAAAGTTAATCATACATTAATAGAGGGATACCCAATATTGCAAGAGAAAGACAATATAATAGTTTCATTTCCTAAAAATCTTGAAGAATTGTGAATCTTGAAACCTCCATAATGTAGGTAAATGTAAATATTCAAGTTATTGGAACACTCCATTTCTCCCTTGAAAGTCTCTAATTCCATCACCATAGATTCAACTTTCTTCATTAAAAATCTCCATTTCAATTTTAACTCTTGAGAAGAAGAAATAACCTTGCTAAAAATAACAAATCAAACTAGTTAGTATGATAATATAAAAATCAACTAATATTATTAGTCTTCTTAGTATATTTCCCTTATAATCAATCCTAATTCACACTATGATCTATTACAAAAATTGAACCAAGTGAATCAAAATGGAAGAGCTTATATCCAACAAAGCCCATATCACTTTCCATAATTAGAGCAAAAATGCTTTTTGAAATTTGTATGGGAAAGGAAATATTCTCCTCACTACAGAGAATATTCCTTTCCTAATGTGCTTTCTCTCTAATTAAATTTGTAATCTAATCTCATTAACATAACCGTGTAATTTAATCCTAAATTCTAAATTAAACTCACCTTGCCTTTACCCATTTCCCATGGGCCCCACCCTTACCATACTCCTTACCCTTCTTACCTCTTGTTTGGGCGCCACTTTGCATACTTTGTATAATAAATTAAAATGTTTTTAGGGGCTGCACCTTGGGTTATGCTCCACCCTTCCCCCCTTGCTATCATACCCTACAATTCTGACATGTCCTTTTATCTAAGTCAACTCCCTTCCATCCCATGTGAATATTTACCTTGGAAGATGGGAGATTGGTAGGTGGGCCTTTGCATCTTGAAACCCATGCCACCTTTCTTTATTTTTCCCTTGCCATGTGAAATCCTTTGTATAGGGATGGTAAGGTAGGTGGTGGGCCCCCAGAACAGTCCTTTCAACCTGCACCCCCCATAGGAATTCGATCCCCCAAGGCATTTTTGACTTTGTGGTTAGAAATAATATATTAATAAGTTAATAGATTAATAAGCTACTGGATTAGTAGGTAGTTAGATTAAATTTATACGTAATTAGTTGATAGTTTAAATTAGTTAATTAGGTCTATTCTTTATTGTTTTTAATTCTAAATTTTGGGTAGCATGTTATACATATATAAATTGATTTAATATTATAGCTCTAGTTAGTAGATTAATAACTTTTGGGTTTTGAGAGATGAATGGATTTAGTAACATGATCAAATTTAATTGGTATTGGAAGGGATCCATTAAAATAATAATTAATCATTTTAATGGATCCCTAGAATTAGTTGGTTAGGTTATTTTAAAATTGTGATATTTACAAACTAATTTTCATAGGAATTTTGGCCTAAGTGTGATTAGTCTATTAGAGAAGCGGAATTAATCAATTTATTCTAATGTATAGATAATGTTAATTTAAATTTTATTATGACAAAAAGGGAATATGTTACTCTTGTGTTCAAGGTGTTAGGGGTTATGATAAATTTCAATTAGAAGTTAATTTAAATTTTGTATTAGAGGATAATTTTAATTGTCTAATTAAAGGTTAATTTAAAGTTGTATGTTAGGAGATTGAGGAGTTAGGATTGCATGTGTTTTCAAAAATGGGAATAATTTTATTAGAAATGGTATTGGTAGGTTAGGAAATCAGATTTGATTTCATCTATTAGATCTTAATTAATAGTTGTTTGGTATAGTGAAATTGTTATTGAATTTTAAGCATATCAATTGATAAATGTTCCATGTATGTCTGTTTAAAAGGGAATAGAATATTAATTTGACTAGGTTATGAGCTAGTAGAGAATGTTGAAAGAAAATTGGAACTAGATTTGAATGAATTCAGTTGTAATCAAGGTTAAGAGTTAAGTAAGCATTAGGTCAACCTAGTTTAACATATGTCCATTAAAACTAACTTCCATCCTGATCCTAAACATGGAATCGGAGTTAGATCAACCTGAGTGTAGCATTCATCTAACCCATGGAACAAGTTGATGCCCCAATTCTGCATATGCTTGCAGCATGACACTAATTCAGTCCTCAGTGGTTTGTTTGAATAGAGGCTACTTATTTGGGTAGAGGAGGAGCTTCGGGAGCCTCTTATAATTTCTTGTTCAACACTTCCACTTGACCCTGTAATTCTTTGAATTATATCAAGCATTTTTCTCTGTCTTTAGCTACAACAACTAACTCATCAAAGAGTTTACCATATCCTATAAAAAGATGCTCTATTTTTGCCTCATTGAGGTGGGAAAAGTGGGTGACAGCCTGGGAAATCTCAAGATAATTAGTATTCTAGATAGTCTGGATGATCTTATCTCCATCCATTTTCTCTTCAACACTAACCAAGGATGACATTTTTGTTCTTGGTTCCAAGGACCACATGGCTAAATTCTAGAACCTTGGATCATATCCACATCCCCTTATTGTTTATCCAATCTGAGTCTTAGAAGATAGATTGACATCTAGTTGCTTCCTCATTTGGTAAATTATGAATGCAAAGGCCAAATCCCATCTAGGCAAAAGTAGCATTCCATTGGATTTAATCAATTTCCTATCCTCCTCAAGTGTTATGGTTTCAGACTCAGGATCATAGGCTATAAAGGCTTGCAGAGATTCACTCTACATAGTATCACCATTTTTTAGTTGCAATTGTGTATCACCCTTTTTTAGTTACAGAGTATCATCACTTAAAAAATCTTCTTGATAGAGCTCCCTTTCATCTTGGCATAGTTGGAGAGAAAATTCCATTTTTTCTTGGACATTCTTCTCCTTTTTCTTACCCTCTTTGATTATATTCCTCAACTTGTGATGGTATTTCCTATCACTAGTGATTAGGGCACTCACTCTATCTTTCTTCTTCCCATGTGTCTCTTCCTGAAAGGGGTCCCCTTGTTCTATTCTTTATTTCTTCCTTGGGGGCTCACTTGTTACTTCAGTGATAGGAGACTCTGTGTTATGATATTCTATGTTTTTCTCTACACCAAGTGTCACATCTACATGATATGGAGTATATATTTGATACCCTCCCTCACTATCCTCTTCATATTTAGAAGATGAATGCTTCTCAGGGACTCTCTATTTTTCTTCAATCTGATTCTCTAGTTGGTTATACAAAGTATGATATATTTCTATCATCTTTGTAATTATTTTCATATGGAGCAATCCCAGGAAGAAACCTCTAAAAGGGATCCCTTCTTTTTCCATTCCTTGTTCCAAATATATTAAATCTTGGTGTTTTGCATCTCTACTTACTGCCTCTTCATCATCTAAGATGTTTATGATAAGATCCTCCTCAACACACTCCTCATGTTCTTTAATGGCAGTGACACTTAGGGTTAACAACTTCTTGGCATTCTTTATGAAGCCCTCAAGGTATATATATCTATATAAGGCTATTCTCATCTTTTATTTCCCTAACCACTTGTTCATTATTTCCATGACCCTTTTCCCAATAGTAAAATCCACAAACATGAATTACCTAGGTGTGAATGTGCCTTTTTTGTTGGGGGCCAAGTGCTCTTTATCTATCCACACCAATTGCCAAATAAACTCCATCAAGGAAACACTTGGAGGCGCATACTTTGGAAGTATATGTGGAGGCTAAGAACATCCATAAACCCTAATCAGGGTATATATATTTTCTCAATAGAAGTTTCCTGAATTGTTATCTCCTGGCCATTTGTCCACATATTGACAAGATCTTAGGAGTCTAAGCACCTTGATTGTCAACCTAGTTACATTAAGACCCATCAATTCTAGAATTGAATGTACTACTCAATTCTCAAAAACACATTATTTGTTCTCATGGGAAGCATAATTCCAAACCCTAATGTAGAATTTTATAGGGTTTGAATGGCCTTGGAACTGCGTCCTGGGTCTACAACTTTTAGTATCCATACTCTCTATGTTGAAAAATAGAATCAAATGCATCAAGATTGAATAATGCATGAACTTAGGGTTGGTATTATTTTGAATGCTTACATGTCCCTCATGAATTCTATCAATGACATACTTAGTGTTGTCAAGGTCAGTATTGGCGTGGGAGTTTTGAATATCTAGGATGATCATCAATAGATCTGCAGACAACTTCTCTATGTGTCTGTCAATGCCTTGTACTCTGCACTATCCATAAGCTATATACTTCATGTAGAAGCTCAGGTCTTTGAATTCATATGGTGCACCTTTATAATAAGAAATTGGGGCTACATAATTTCTATTTGACCTAGGGAAATGAGCTTGAATCAAATTCTTCACCACATTGACCTCTTTGATATACTTTTTCTTCAACTTGGCTAGGTCAATCTCTATGGCAGAGGCATGGTAAATACCAAAGGCTTTCATAAAGGATTCCCTATCCAAGGTAACTAGGGTTGTCTCATCACCTTTTTTGATAGTTTTAGAAATAGGACCATATTTCCTAGACAATTCTACTAAAATGTCTACATCTAGGAGGACATCTAGGACAATTAGCTTGGCTAAGCCTAATCTCCAAGGGTTTGATATAGGTATTTGTCTATCCTTATTTCTATAAAATTAATTATAAAATGGTAACTAGAGCACTCGAGAGTGTAGGGATCCCTACAATTTGACATACCATCAACAAAGTATTCATTATTTACCTTTTGTTTTGGTTGGTTCCAGGTAGGAGAGCAACAAATTTATCCTAATAGTTCCTGTTTCCTTTCTATTCTTCCTTTGCATCCTTGCCCTCACCATTGAATGAAGCTCTACTTGAATCTTCTTGACTCATCTTTACTGATTTTGGACAATTCTTCTCTCAGAAATTGGGTTTTCACAATTACTCTGAAACTTATGTGATTTTTTCTCTGTGCTCTAAAAAATTTGGTAATTAGAATGTACAAAGGCTGCATCTATTTAACATTGAAACATACATGCATCAGTCTAGTCAAGAACCTAGAAACCATTGCTCAATCACTTTTGCAATAAATTTGTGTGTCATAAGATCAATTTTCTCCTAACCGTGGCACTTGAAGTTGATAGGTATTTGAATTTGAAATGCTCGGCTGGAAAATTCATGAGTGCTTTTTTATTTTAAAACCTTATTTTATGTTAAAATCCTTAAGATGAGATCTGGTTGGCCTTCTTTTCTTACCTTTTTCTATCTTGGTGAATTACTTGTACTTTGTCAAGATCTCCAATCTTTATTAACCTTACTTTTTATATTATTTCCTTGAAATGGCACGAGACAGGATACTAATGATCTTACTATACTTTGACCATAGTCTATCTAGAGATTACATGACTACTTTATCTCTAGGTCTTTAAATGTTTCATCTGACCCGGTTTACATTACGAGATCTAGCACCAACCAAAGATCTCTTACTTCTTCAACAGTTCTCACTAAGTCGCTAGTTAGTCTGCTTAACCCTAACTTTTTTTGAGATTCAACAATAGCCACTCATTTTAACTTTATCTTACCTCTGGTTCATTTCTTAACACTCAATAACTCATTTTTACTTACCTCTCAATCTTGTGATAAACATTACTTGGTTTTTCTTTGACCCTAATAAAATATGGGGATCTAGAGATAAAGGGACCGCTAAGTCACTGAATAAAACTATTAACTCGAGTCTCATTTGGAGATCCAATGCATGTCATTCATCTAAGATGAGGTCCACAAATCCTCACTAAGTCTCTGATT
Source organism: Thuja plicata (assembly GCA_018584345.1). Lineage (NCBI taxonomy): Eukaryota > Viridiplantae > Streptophyta > Pinopsida > Cupressales > Cupressaceae > Thuja > Thuja plicata. The sequence continues at coordinate 2,315,337 of MU227345.1, forward strand.
TTTTAGCTTAACCTTAGGTTCATTTGGAGATTCAGTGAATATGCAAGAGGATAACTCTTTTCTTACTCTGAGTCTACCTGGAGATTCAAAGATCACTAAGTCTCTGAATCGCTAAATGATTTGACTAACTCTGGATCTATTTAGAGATCATGTGCACACTATAAGATTTGAATCATATGAATGGTCTAGATCCTTTCTTATCAACTCAGTTCTTAACTTTATCTTGAATCAAGTCATTTGGAGATTGCATGACAAGGAAAAATCTAAGTCGCTAAATGCTTTACTTAACCTTGAGTCTATTCAGAGATCATGCACCAGCCACATGATGAGATCTTGATCTACATCTTGCGCTCAATCTTCAAATCATTATGTACTTGATCATTTTATCTTTAGATTACACAACATCCATTGATCTTACTTTTGATCCACGGTTCATACTTGATCTTGTAATCCTTGGCACTAACTCCAGTATATTCTAAGATTACGAGATAAAGGTTATCTTCCAATCTCCCAATGTTTGTGCTAAATCTGGTCATGTCTAAAGATTCAGAGATAAAGGCTATCTCTTAATTTCTAAATGATCTGTCTAACCCTAGGTTTATTCTGAGACTTTACAAACATCACAGATTTCCTTAGCTACTTAAATACGTGTCTGCATCTTAGCTCATTACTTTCTAATAGTTGAATGCTTCATGATTTCTTGACCTTTTCTATCAATTTAGTGCCAGCAACACATCTCTATTCTAATCAATGGTCCAGATTCACTCAAAAAAACCTGACTTGGCTTTGAAATAACCACAACTAACTATGGATCATTTGGAGATTTAGGGACTGAATAGATCTCTAAGTCACTGAATAGTTCTTATAACTCGAGTTTAATATAGAGATTATGCGCTATCCCTCAGATCTTTCTTTGATCAACAATCAATGCTAAGTCTCTTAATCATTCTATACATGACCAATTCTTCCCAAGATTAAGAGATGACCCTTGATTCTGCTTTTGCTCCAAAGGCTTGCATTGAATGTCAAGACAATTTTCTTAAGTACACTTTCATTCTAAGATTTCATGACCAAGTTACCTTTGAATCTCGCAATAAACTTCACTTGATTTGGCCTCAACCACAGGTTGATCTGGAGATCATGTGACTACTTTAGCTCCAAGTCAATGAAAGATTCACTAACTCTGGGGTTGAATTAGAGATCACACGTAGACCACTCAATCAAACCAAGGATAAAAGAAAATTGACGACCCTTGGTTAGTTTCTGTATAAAAGCATGACCTTGGAAAATATCTAGAGATCATGCACCAACCACTCATATAGAATGTGATCATCAATCCTCGCTCAATCTTGCAATATTTCACTTAAATTTGATTTAATTTGGAGATCTAGCAACAAAGAAAAAAGTGAACTCTATCCTGACCTCAGATTGGATCATGAGATTCATAGATAAGGCTATCACTGAACCACTAAATATTTCTTGTAATAGGATTCAATTCATGAGATCTAGGACTAACCACACAATGAAAATTACATCCACAATTGTTGCTAAATCTCTAAATATTTGAGTTGGCTTCATCTTTGTCTAGCGATCATGCGTCAACCGCACGATGAGAATAAGATCAAGTGCCTACGCTTAATCTCTGAATTTATAACAGTACATTCCTTTCTTCTGGAGATTATGAGATAAAGGTAATGACCAAAATGGCACATGACTCAAAAACACTTAAGTTACTCCCCAAAAGTAACTTCAAAATAGAACAAGTTCATTAGGGTCTATGGTTTTTTCTCGGTACGGTAACCACCTAAATTTGGTCTGTCGCAACTATGGACCCTATTTTCCCTAAGTGTGATCATACCCTTGAGTTATGTCCAAACGACCCTGTTACTGTTTGGCATAATTCTTTTAATCAATTTAATGTCC
>MU227345.1:2317359-2366349 GCA_018584345.1 Thuja plicata
TTCCTAGATTAGAAGGCAATAGGTCGTCTTTAGAGGGTTTTATGTGTTTTTCATGCTTTTACTAACCCCATGTTTCTAAAACAATGATCTATTGAAGTGTTTGTGTCCATCTAATAGGTACCCATTACCACACTCACAGGTACAGACACAAGAGACCTAGGGTTAATAATTTCATCCATTTTGTGTACTACATTGCTTGGGAAACATACACTTGCAGAACAATTTGATGGTACATTGGAATATATTTTGAATTTTAGGGCATAAAATAACATTGGGAACCAAAACCGTTAGCAAGACTCATAAAAACTAGAAATAGATCCAATAGTGGCTATATCTGAGGATGCTTGAATGCAAGTTCATAGCAAGAAATTATAGATCTCTGGGAGGCAGACCACAATTTCAGTAACCTATTGCAGAAACAAACACAGAACAAGGAAAGAAACAAACACACCTATACATAAAATACAAGACTACTATGCATGGAAAGAATAACTAATTGAAGAAAGGTTTTAAGAATTACCCATGCACTATTAATTGAAACACCTCACCATCTATATTCTTTAGAAGATATGAATCCTTTCCAAAATCTTGCTGAACGATAAAGGGGCCCAACCATAAGGACTCAATTTTTTTATGTTTTCCCTTGTCATAAGCCCTTGTATTCCATTGAAGAACCAGATCATCAGACTAGAAATTTCTATCATTTGCTCTTTTTTCAAAAATACATTTCATTTTCTACTTCAATTTGATATTTTCTCTTTGACTATTTCTTCTCACTTCATCCCATTCTACTAGCTGAACCATTCTATCCTGCATAGGCTCATAAAATTATAAACCCCCATCTTGGATGAATTTATACACAAGGAGAAAGTTGTTCATAGGAATTCTAGATTAGATACCATACACCAGTTCAAAAGGAGACTTTCATGTTTCCCTCTTCACATTAATTTTGTCTACTCATAAGGAAGCTTCATTTTTGCGTGCCATGCTTTTTTGTTATTTTCTAAGGTCTTCTTCTGAGTTTGCAGAATGCTTTTGTTACTAGATTTTTCTTGTCCATTTTCTTGTGGGTGGTAAGGGTATGAATTTGAAATAACAATTCCCATGTTAGAGTAGAAATAAAAAAATTATTGTGATCTAAAGCACATGGAATTAGCCATTACTAGTTTAATAGGAACACCAAATTGAGTAATTATATTATTCATCAAAAATTCAATAACTACTTTTCTTGTATCCTTCTTAGTTTTAATTTCTTCAATCCACTTGCTAAAGAAGTTAGTAACAACCAAAATCCAACTATGTCACCCACTTGATTTCTTAGCAAATTCTCCAATCAAATTCATCCCCCACATGGAAAAAGGTGCTTCTACAACTACATGATTCAATAGAAGAGCACCTGAAAACTTCAATTTATTTAAGAACCTTTGACATGTCTCACATTTCCTAACAAAAGCATGTGCATCTTTAAAAAAATAAGGCCAATTTTATCCATTCATTAAGATTTTATAAGCTATTTCTTTGGCTGAGTAGTGTCCTCCACATATCCCAGGATGCATTTCTTTCAAAACCTTTTCAGATTGTCCCTTGTCTAGACACAATAGAAATATCCCATCCCTATTTTGCAATGTAGGTCACCCTACAATAGTACATATCTCTGAACTTGCAATCTTAGGCTTCTCCTCTGGTTGTCCCTCAAATCCTCTGGACAACTAGTATTTTTGAGAAAATACATTATTTTAGTATACGAGGGCTGCATCTCAATTCTTGTAACTATTTCTCCACAAGTTTTAACATTATTCACTTGGACTAGATCCAAATTCTCTTCTATCATTAACTTAGCTAGTCCTAATGACCTTATCAGTTTAGTGATATGGATTTCCAAGTCAAACTCCTAAATCTTATTAATCCATTTACATCTTTTTCCTATTACTTTACTTTGGACAAGGACATCTTTTATTGAATCATGGCGAACATATGCATTAACTTTAACACATACTAGATACGGTTTAAATTCCTTAACTCCTTTCACTAAGGTGTAAGCTTGTTTTCCATCAATTGATAATTCAGCTTAGTTGATTGTAGTGACTTACTAAACAATACTATAGGATGCTCAAATCCCTCCTCATATTTCTACAATAGCACTACTGCAATAGTGTGAAAAGATGCAAATAGTTTGACTATTAGTTTGACTATCTCTGCAAAGTTGGAAATAAATCTCCTAAAAAAATTAATTTGTCCCAAGAATGACTATACATATTTGAGGTTTTTAGGAGAAATTACCTTCTGAATAGCTTCAACTATTTCTGGGTATATTCTTACCCCTTCCTTTGATACTAAATGGCCCAAGAGCTTTCCTTCTGTAATAGAAAATTGACATTTTCTTGGGTTTAGTGATATATCATATTCACATGCTTTGACTAAGACCTTCTCCAAATGGCCACAATAATATTCTCCTCTCTTTGTGAAATCAGTCAAATCATCTTGGTAAACTACCATGAGGACATCTATAAGATCCTTAAAAGCCACATCCATTTCCCTTTGAAATGTAGCACCAATATGTTTTCGACCAAAAGGCACACGTGCATATACATAAGTTCCCCAAGGAGTAGTAAATGTTGTCTTGAATTGTTCAAATTCCTTGACTAGAAACTGTTTATACCTAGAGAAACCATCCATCATAGATAATAGATCACATATAGTGACCTTATCCAGCATAGCTTCCATATTAGGTAATCCATAATTATCTTTCAATGAAGCTACATTCAGTTTCCGAAAATCAATACACAATCTTATGTCCCCATTCTTTTTTCTTACTGGGACTAGATTTGAAACCCATGATGAATGTCTTATGGGCTGAATTATGCCTGCATCCCATAACTTCATCAACTCCATTTGCATCTTAGTATCCAATAATGGATTGATATGCCTTTATTTTTGCCTAAATGGTTTTACATCTTCTTTCAGTGGGATGTCATGCTAGAATAGGTCCTCTCTATAGGCTTTGAGGTCTTCATAGGACCAGGAAAAAACATGTTTATATTTTTTCAAAATTTTTATTAAATTCAATCTCACATTCCTATCTATCTATTTTCCAATGTAAACCAATTGAGGGAATGTATCTAATCCTAGAGTTATTTCCTCCAAATATCTCACCTTGGCATTGGACTTCTGTGAGATGTAGTTATCATTTATACTAAACATGCCCTCCCATTCAACTAATCCCTTAGGAATATGATTAGAAGCTAGCTGAACAACTTCTTTATAAAAAATGTATTATTTTACGTCTAGAACTCCTATCAAGAGTCATAGTCAATCTATTGGCCACCATATTGACGTAAACACTAAATAAATCTGAGGATATCATCATCATCATCCTCAAAGGCTTTCCAATTGTGGATATTGTCAGGCACTGCTGGCCTATTCTTGAGTTCCACCACAGATATGCTAGCAAGGGTAATGTAATCATTATTCAAAGAAACATTTTCAAGAAAATATTCCATAATATTGTTTGACCTCTCTACTAACAGAATGTTAAAAGAATCAAAGAATTCTAATCTATCTTAGACAACATATTTATACAATTTCAATCTGTCATTCTTAGCAGCATACTTTGATCTAATCTGAGCTATGATTAGTTGGGAATCCCCATGAAATTTTAATCATTTAATACCATGCTTGATGGAAATATCCGTTCCCAATATTAATGCTTCATATTTATCTATATTATTGGTACAAGAAAGGCGAAAAGGAAAGAATATTTAAAAGTAATACTTGATGGGGAGATAAATAAAAAATTCTATTCTTTATCCTTCTTTGGAGCATCCCCCATAAAAATACACTTTCCACAATCTATCTTTTGCAACAGTAGCTCATCAATTATTGGGTCAGTTTTTCTCAATTATGGCTTAATCTCTTTAACTACAAAATTTTCCATGTCAATATCTACACAATAGTTTAGTTGATCAAGTTAAACCATTTCAACCATGATAGAAGAATGAGGCTCTTTGTACAACTTGACCTTGGTGTCAATCACAGGTATTATTTCATATGACAAATCCAATTGCAATCTTCCACCCATTGCAGTTGCCCATTGTCTACATAATAGCATACCATAATGAGGTTTAGTATGAACAAAAACTATATTCATTTTATAGGTAGCTCTAGGGAAAGAAACAATTTTCACTTCAATATATTTTAGTGTTCCTATCACAGGAACCTCCCTATTATCCATTGCATAGAAACTCCTAGCAGGAGTGCTAGCTTGTAGGCCTAATTCTTTCATAATATGATATGACATCACAGTAGCTGCAGCACTAGAGTCTATCATACAATTTCTTCCCAACAAATAGTTTATCATTAAAGTAACATATAATGGATCAACCAACAATGGTTCTTGAGTAATCACATTTCCAATTGAAATATTAGATAGTTCTGTTCTTATCTCCAGGCCTTTCATTTCATTCACAGATGGAATATATCTTTTCTCATTATTTAAGGTCAAGGATACTTCTTCCTTGTTTGACATAGGGACATATTCTATCCCTTTTAAAAGTGCTAGTGTAGCTTCTTTGTGCTCTTTTATCTTCAACATATCCATCAGCGGAACGGAAACCTTCATCTGAGTAAGAGCATGTTTCATGTCAAACATAGGTAATTCAGAAGATAAATTACTTATCCTTTTAACTTTGTTTTCCTTATTAGTAACCATTAGTTCTTCTACTTTTATTTCCTCCTCCTTTTGGGTGGAAGAAGATTTTGCTTTCTTTGCAACTTTCTTTTCTTTATTACCCATGACAGGAGATTTTGCAGCAAATTGTGGGGTATCCTCTTTAATGAAAATAGAAGAAAGTTTTCCATGACTGGGCTCAACTATTCTATTCCTTAGATTATATGCACCCTTAGCCTGTTTTATTGCTTCTATTGTCAGGGATTTTTTTTCTTCATCACTTGGTAATCTGAAATGGGGATCCTCCTTATCATCACCCACCACATTAATAGTTATCTGTGATACCATATCAATATTATAATTTGAATCAAAAAGAAATTGGGGCCGGTATTCTAGGTACTTCTTTTGTTGCTCAAATCTTCAATAGGTTTACTTTCTTCAGGAGACCATGGATAATGCTTCCTTATAGTGAACATATTCACAACATGACTTTCTTATTCTATACCTCTCTGTTCATTCCCCCCCATTTGATTAGCTAGGGATTGGGCTACAACACATTAGTAAGAAGAGTGAGGCATGTTAGAAGTAGTACACCAAGGAGTGTTTTCCACATATTTTGTGCTATTTCTTTTTAGAAGATCAGGGGTTTCTTTTGTCTTCTGGTTTTCTTGATTCCCAGGGATTGGCTTGCCATCTTTCCAATTTTTTCTATATGTCATGTCCCTCAAATTTGGTTGTTTATCATACCTTTGATACTGGTACTTGTTGTCATGAAAACCTTTTTCACTTTTATGTATTTTATTAGTAATATCCCTTACTACACTCATCAATTTATCAACCCTGTCATCCTCCTTTAAAGGCTTTCTTATTTGACCCTTTGTCTCCTTCCGTACATTACCATCCTCTATCTTCCCCATCTTCCCTGAGGCTTGCTTATTACTCTCAATGTCTATTGCTATTTTGTAAGCCTCTCTCAAGGTACGTGGGTTCTTAGCTCTGAGAAGATAGGACATCTTCCCATCAGTAGCATTAAAGGAAGTAGTTAGACATACTTTCTCATCTAACCTCGACACTTGGAATAACTTTTTCATACCCTTTTGGAATTTATTGTTGAAATTTGACATGCTTTCATTAGGGATTTTATTAATGTTATTAAATTCATTTAACATGTAACCAGAGTTAACATTTTCTCTATGTTGTTCCCTAAAATTTCTAACAAATTCATCCCAAGATGCTATGCTATCATTAGGAAAATTCCTAAACCAATCCCTGGCATCTTCTATCAAGGACTGAACAAAAAGATTTATAATAACATCTTCATGTTCTATTTCAAAATTATTAATATTATATGTGAGAGCTTTTAAATGTTCTTCACATGTTATGACATTATTTCCTGTGAACCTAGGGATTTGATGTCTTACCTCATTAGGGATCATGTTCTGATGACCAGGGATGCCATCAAATAAAAGAGGTCAGTATCTATAAAAATGGATAGGTCTTCTTTGGAAATTTCCCAAAGTATTGTTTCCACTTGGGCCTACTACACCTCCTTAATTTTGAGTAGGCTAAGGGGCCCCTTGCTTCAAACCAAAGATTTGAGCACTTGGATTAGGACTAGAATGTTGAGCACTTAAACCAGGACCACCTGGTGGATTCTATTGTAGTGTCCTAGTAGTGACAGACATAGAGCTACTTGCAGTGGTATTTGTAGTAGCATGAAAGAAATCTATCCTCATCTTTATGTAATCTGCAGCAACCTATAACTCCATCTTTTCTAGCTTCTTGGCTAGATCTTTTTTGGATTTTCGGGCTTGCTCAAGTTCTAAGTCAACTTGAGACATTCTTGCAAGGATATATCTTATTTTATTAGGCTCATTAATACTTATGACAACAACTTATTGCTTACCTTCATCAGAGACATCTTTGTCACTTTTCTTGAGCTTAGCATTTTTCTCAATCTCATGTGGGTGAAACTACCTTATGATAGGTCCTTCTCCTTCAAACTCATATTTGTTAGAGTTTGATCTATTAATTGCAACTTGTTGCCTCAAGGTCCCAAGATCACCAAACAAATCCTTGTCTAGACCCTTAACCTCCTCACTTAGACTTTTAGCCTTAATCCTTGTTTCTTCCAAGAGTTCTTCTCTCTTATTTAACAAGTCATACAATTCTGGCTCATGCCCTTTTCTTTATTTTACTATCTCTGATTCTTTCTCACGCTTTTTTATTATTAAGGCTAGGACCTCATCAAACAATTTTTTAGAATAATAAGATGTAGTTTTAGCAGCATATGTTTCTCCTTGCTACTCTAGAGTTTCTTCTGTAGGGAATAAGCCTGCATCAGTCATTTCTCCATCTCTAAAAAGGTCAAAAGATGTGTTAGCTACATAAGGCCCAAATTCCCTTGAACTCTCAACACCTTCAAATGAAGATGAAACTCTCTCATGGACAGGGGTTTCTACTCTTCCTTTTGAAACTCTTGGGGAGTCATGATTTTACCTACCTCTTTTAGATCATTATCTTCTTCAAGGTATGTGGAGCTCTTATCCTATATCTTTCTCTGGATTATTTCTATAGTAAGACCTGGTATTTCTTTGTCGACTCATTTTAAATTAGACAAGAATTTCTAGTTATTTCAATATGAAAATACTGGAATGCACAAAGTATAGAGTCGCCACTGACAACAAGTATGGGAAAGAATTTACTTAAACTGATCAAGAAATGGAACAACAGATGATCAGTCTCTATGAAATTTGGGAATACTATTTCTAACACCCATTTATCTCTACTAGAGTCACCATTTTGGTAGATTGTTTTCTTGTCAGATCTTTGTTAGGCATCAATGCTTGACTCTATGATTCCCAAGACTTAAGTCAAATAAAGAAAATTCTAATTGATGAGGATTTAATCCTCCTTCTTCTTTGAGTTCCACAGACTCAGGTGGGTGAACTGATGAGAAATTTATTGTCTCTATTTTATGTTAATCTTGATACTCTATTTTAAACATTACCAAGACATTTGTGGACCTATAACTATTTGAACTTGTGTTAAAGTACAATTAGAGCCTTCGAACCTATGGGTAGTTAGTTATGACATGTTTTGCTAATATTATATATATATATATATATATAACTACGTGAATCTATGTTCTAATATTTGGATAGAGTTGATTAGTTGACTTGCATATATATCTGCATGCTACTAACCTTCTAGAGAAAAAAGGGTAGCTTGAGAGTGGGACGACTGCATTAAAGAAGAAATGATGGAGTCCCAACTGCAACAGAGAGAATCATCATGGTACCAAGAAACATTCCCACTACATTGAAGGAGCCACCATCTCAAGGAATATAGGAATATAGCTCTGATATATTTCCTCAGTGCTTTTTACCCTCTTGAATCGGTCACCCAAGACTTTATTACATTCTGTCGTGGGTTGTTGTATTTCCTTTTTCTTGTATGGAGAGATTTAAGTTAGAACTTATCTTTATGCTTTGAGTAAGTGTCAAACCTCTATTTATAGGAATTTTATTGTTAGTTTGTAAGTGCGGAGTTTTTGGGAATATTATTTTTTATCTTGAACAACAAGTTACTTTTCCAGTTCTGTGCATTGTTCATATGTAATCAGTTTCTAAAATATAATGAAGTGATTCTAGTTTACCTTCTATGTTAGTAGTTAGCAGAATCCAACCAAGGGGGCCCAATTGGGAGGTGGACTAGATTAGAGTAGAGTAGATTTAATTTCAACATTTATAGTATTTTGAGTGAAGTTACTGTATTTCTTCTTGTAGCATTATACTTCATGAATGTTCCTATAGAACTTGGAAGGATAGTTATAGTGGATGCTTTGGGTTGATAAAATAGGTTTAAGATGAGTTTACAATTTTCATCATTAATTTCATTAAGGAGTGAAGTGTGTTTACTTTCCTACAGCAATAGCATAAGTTTATTTCATGCATTTTACCTTCCTACAGCATAGGTAGTATGACTCTCTAAGAAACTTAATGCAAATATCGTGCTATCCCATTTCAAGTATACGTCCCTAGGTTGAAAATTTAAATAAACCTCATGGTAGGGAAAGTAATCCTTAGTTTGAATATACTATTCCTAGGAGAGGCTTTGGCATGATTACTAGTACCTATTGTGGGGTGGTTCATATTTGGCACCGTTGTCGAGGATGGTGTCAAGCTAAGAACCTTATTGAGTCTTTTTTCATTCTTAGATAGTTGCCTGCTTTCTAGATAAGTAGTTTGCAGTCCTGAACTTGGTTCACAAGTTTGAAGAATTTACTTTCATGCATTGAAGAGGAATAAGATGGGATGAATCATAGGCATATTTCTTCCAGGAGAGTCTGCACATATGAAAAAAGAAGTTGAATTACCTTTTGTTGATGCAAGTCCCAAATTTCCTGCAATATCTTCCTCTGAAGCAGAGCCTTTTGATATAGTTGGCATTCGACCTTTTACTGAAATTTTGGCCATCTTTCTTGATAATTTTGCCCCAAGTGCACCTGTCATTCATAATTTGATAGCTAATGTTCCTTTCTAGCAGTAAATCCATTTCCAAATACCTCCTGTAATGACACAACCTACCTTTCCATTCCCTCTTCCAAGCCTTATCAACAATGCTAATCTCAAGAACATACCCACTACTGCACTTCCAAAGTTCTATGGCCAAATAACTAAAGATACTAACACTTTTTTGTTTGAGTTTGACATTCTCTATCGAATCTTTGACTACAACACTGATGGACACAAGCTAAAGTTGTTTCCAAAAACATTGAAGGAGTCTGCCCTATGATGGTTTATGGGCTTAGGAGCTAATGAAGCAACTAGCTGGGATGAAATGTAGACTTTGTTTCTATAGAAGTATAAAGAGTATTGCAAGGGGGTATACCTAAGAGGAGATGACATTTTTTGAATGTCACAGAAGGAGGATGAAACTTTAGAAGATTATGTTTGATGTTTTCTTTACAACTTAGAGAAGAATCCATAGCATGTGTTTGAGGAGGATTTGTAGAGAATCATCTTCCTTAGAGGTGTCAACAATAGCTTCCTAGAAGCACTAGACCTCATTCCTAGATGGGACATATCCCGATATTCTATGGATGACCTAAAGAAAATCTACCTCAACTATTCACGATCAACTTTAAAGAAGGGCAGAGGATTTCGGTCTATAGTCACTAAGCGGATCAGCTGAGGCATTTTCAAGTTGGAGATATCTAACCTACTATCAGATTTAAAGAAGGACATCATTAATGATTTTTCTACACATCTGGATACCATGAATTCCATGAAGAAGAATGCAGATGCTAAAGTTGAGTTAGCTGAGTATTGTCCCCATTGCCGTAAGCAAACGAAAGATTGTGGGGGCAAGATGGTGGCAAACTTTGAGAACCAACACCTGCAAATCGAGTACATGAAAATAGAAGGGGGTGATGACCAAGCGTTCTTTGTTTCTCAACATCGACCATGGGATTCAAGACAAGCTATGCCTCAAGATCCTTTTGCAATTTTCTAGTCCTTATAACAATCAATGACAAAACTAAAGTTATCAGAAACCTTCTCAGTACTCCCAACCTGTTTGGAAGAACCAGTGGCCTCAACCTCAAAATTAGTGGCAACCACTATAAGGGAATTGGCAACAAAATAACCAATGGAGAGGGCTTCCATAGTGACCTAACCAAAATTTTGGTTATCCACCATTACCACATCCAGTATCTCATCTTGCAATAATGTCGCCTCCTATAGCCACAAGTCCTTATCCAAAGCCAACCCAATTATCTACTCAGCCACAGCCTAATCCTAACAACAATAAACAACAACAACCAATGTATGCTACTGATACTCAGTAGTACCCTACCTATGCACTAGAGATATTTGATATCCATTTGAGATTTGGTACCACTCTACTTGCACCTGAACCTCCTATTATTATGAAAGTTGTAGACATTCATACAACATCAACACCACTTCCAGAAGCTACACTGCAAAATACTATCCAACCAAATGATATATCCAGAAAAACTAATGTTCACACCTTAGTTAATCCTCCCTTTCTACACATGCTTAGCATGGAAAAACCTAAATCTGAATAAGAAACACCATTTAATATCCTTGAGGAGCTAAAACCATGCATATCCAGATTTCTCTATTCTGAGCTATCAAAGATGTTCCTCTTTATGGAAAAGATATTAAGGAAGCATACCTCAAAAATCCTAGATGAAAGAAAAAGGATCCTCAAATAGTCCATGTTATAGGGAATTTTATAGATATCATGTTGGGAAAGATTTTTATACCAAAGTATTATGACCCTGGAAGCCCTATTGTTGATTTGATAATTAATGGTTAGTTTGTGAAAAATGCTTTAGTTGATTTAGGAGAAGCTATAAATGTTATGACTAGGGATACAATGCATAGGTTGAGTATAATGGTATTAAGAACCACTCCAACAGTGTTACAACTTGTAGACAGTTTCAGTGTCACCTCAAATGGTATCATAGAGGATATAGTAGTCACCTTTGATTCCTAGGAATACCCTGCTAACTTCCTAGTATTATCACCTAAATTAAAATTTGTTGGCTATCCAGTTATCCTTGGAAGACCCTAGTTAGCTCCCATTGATGCCAATATTAGTTGTAGATCAGGAAACATGACATTTTCAAATGGCCAAGCAATAAAGAAGCTAGCATTATACCCTCCTACCCAACCATAACCAGATTTGAGTGATCCTATTTTGCCAGATTTGGGAGATGAGGAAGAAGAGATATATTATGTTTCTTACATCATGATATTACACAAACAATCCATTTTAAAAATTCAAGAAGAAGATGATGTGATACAAGGTATTCTGATGAATGAGTGTGTCATAGAAAAATATGTTTCTGAAAGTTATGTTCTACAATTGTGTACCTTTGAAGACTGTGTTGTTCCAACAAGCTCTGATATTATCCATCAATTACTTCCTTGTGAGATAAAAAAAAGCCCAATAACTGAAGTGTCAATGATAGACCTAAAAATCACTGTGGAACTTTTTCCTGGTCACAATCTCTATGTTAACAATAAGCTGCCACCACAACAACTGGCATTGTTAACCAAAATCCTTTGTTAAAATGAAAAAGATTTTTCTTGGGATTATGGAGACATGACAGGCTTAAACCCAAATCTCTACACACATAGAATCTCCATCAATGAAGGCAACCTACCACTCCACCAACCTTAGAGAAGAATTAACCTAGCATTGAGAGAAATAGTAGAATCTAAATTGCAAAGTTTACTAGATGCTGGTTTTATTTATCCAATCTTTGGTAGTAAATGGGTATCACCTTTGGTCATAGTGCCTAAAAAGGAGGGTAAATGGAGAATATGTGTATATTATAGGGAATTGAAAAATTCCACAAAGAAAGACCATTTTCCATTTTCATTTATTGTTCAAGTTCTAGACACTTTGGCTGGTAAGAAGTACTTCTCCTTTATGCTTATTCCGTATTACCTTTTGGCTTATGTGATGCACTAGCTACTTTCCAGAGAGTTCTAATCAACATTTTTTCTGACATATCACATGATTGCATGGAAATATACATGGATGAATTCACTACATTTGGTGTCAGCTTTGAGGAAGGCTTGAAGAACTTGGAAAAAGTGTTGATCAGATGTCAAGAACACAAGCCATCTCTCAACAGTGAGAAATGTTTCATGATGATGTAGGAAGGAGTAGTGTTGGGAAATTTCATCTATGAAATTGGAATCCAGGTAGACCCTTTAAAAACAATGGTTATTCTTACATTGCCTACACCTACTAAGAAAAAATAAGTTAGATATTTCTTAGGACATGTTGGATATTATAGGCATTTCATTCAAAATTTTAGTCAAATAGCTAGTCCTCTATACACCTTCCTTACGAAAGAGGCTGAGTTTGCATGGACATCAGCCTGTGATGAATCCTTCCTATAGCTCAAGTCACTTCTAACAACTACACTAGTACTTTGAGGACCTAATTGGTCTTTACCATTACACATAAATATAGATGCTTTTGACTATGCAATAGGTTTTGTCTTAGGAAAAAAGTCTAGTAACCTTAAAAATGCAATTTACTATATAATCAAGAGCTTACATGAACTAGAGTTAAATTACATAGTGACTGAAAAATAATTACTAGCAGTAGTTTATGCTCTGAATAAATTATGCCATTATGTAATAGGCTATCCCATCTTTGTTCATACTAACCGTGAAACAATCAAGTATATCACGAACAAACTTTCCATCTTAGGAAGGTTAGAAAGATGATTTATTTTTTTGCAGGAATTTGACAAAACCATTATTAACAAGCTAGGGAAGGAAAATGTAGGATTTGATTATATATTCAGAATAAAACATGCTGACAGAGATATTACTGTGATAGATGACACATTACCTAATGAGAAATTGTTTCATATTATTGTCAAAAATATGTGGTATGCTGATATAGCTAGCTACCTTGCAACATAAAAATACCAACACACTTCTCTCTTAAGGATAGGAGAATGCTTATTGAGAAAAGCTTCCAATTCTCTTGTATTGACAATACCTTGTTTTACATTGGTCCAAACCAAGTCATGAGGAGGTGTGTGAGGGAAGATGAGACATATGATATCCTCCATGCTTGTTATGATGAGCCATGTGGAGGACACTTTGTAGCAAAGTGGACAGCTTTGAATATTTTAACAATAGGTTACTACTGGCCCACACTTCACAAGGATGCAACCAATTATACAAGAAAATGTGACAAATTCTAGAGCATGGGTTGTCCAACCAAATCTGATGAAATGACCTTACATCCATAAGTGGTGGTAACACCATTTCAAAAATGGGGCATGTATTTCATTGGTCAATAGATCTTCCCTCTATTGGGAAATCCTACATCTTGGTGTGCACTGATTATCTAACCAAATGAGTTGAAGTAAAGGCCATGAAGCACACAAGTGATCATAAGGTAGCCTAATTTTTGTATGAGGAAATATTCACCAGATATGGAGTGCCAAGAGAGCTTATAAATGATTAAGGGGCACAATTTACATCACAATTGATAATAGAGCTCATGAAGAAGTACAATATCAGACATTGGAAGTCCATTCCCTATCATCCTTAGGCTAATGGACAGGCATAAGTTATAGAAAGAGATTGAAGCCATTTTAACAAAGACACTTCATCTACACTACCAAGACTAGAGAAGCTGACTCTTTGAAGTAGTTAGGGCATACCAAAAAACATGGAAGACCACCAGAGGGATCACTTTGTTTGAGTTATTATATGGGAAAACAACAATTTTACCAATTGAATTTGAGCACAAAACATTTTGCACAGTGCTGGATTTAAACATTGACCTTCCTACAGTACAGAAAGAACGACTACTACATCTCCATTCCTTGGATGAAATGCGCAAATTTACATTGGAGCGCATAGATATAACATAGAAGCAGAGGAAGAAGTGGCATGACTCCCATATTAAAAACAAATAGTTCCAAGTAGGTGATTGGGAATTGTTGTATGATTCTAGATTGCAAGAGATACTAGGCAAGCTGCAAACATGATGGCTGGGCCCATATGCAGTTGACTATGTCTTCAACAATGGAGCCATCCAATTGACAACTATCAACCCAGTGCAATTCAAATTACTGGTCAACAGACATTGACTATGCTTGTATCATCAACCACATACAAAAGATGACTTCCTACAGTAGTTCCAAGATAATACTTCAACAAAGCAACAAGTAATACTTCTTGCAGCAGAGGGTGCAAACCTTCTTCCTACAGCTTCAACATAGAATTCCTTTGAGTATGCCCATAATAAAAGATTCATGTCAAATGAAGTTCATTCTTTCATTTACTTTCTTTATTATTCTTTTCAACCCATTTCATTTCTCTACCTACCACCCACCCATCCTCCACATCATCACCTCCTTTCAAATTTATATGTTCCAAATAAGAGCCACGTCAACTGATAAATGAAGCCACCAAAATTGTTCCACTCTCACCACCTTTTTCTCGCGCGTGTGATATTCAAATGAAAGGTATAACTTTTCAAATTTATTTCCACTTTTAGCACATACATTTTGGTGATTATATTTAGTACTGCATTAAATGTATGATTATGACATTAAGCAAGTTTCTCACCCCGTGCCAAGTGTGACAAATGTGGAAACTTGTCTTATTTTCATAGGGGACGGGGAAGTGTATTAATTTTTAATGTCATTTCTAATTGTCCTTGTTATTCTCGTAAAGATTACCCGTTACTTAAAAAATATGCTTACGCCTTGTCTCATTAAGTCCCTTTATTTTCTCACAACACTGCCATACTATAATCCCCAAATAAACCCAGATTTTATGAACTTGATGTAACTAAAAAGACTATAATTAAACTATGTGGCACTTATAGTTAGAGTTATAATTCCTTTTGTTAAGCACCATTATCATTTTTCATTTCAAGATTGCAAGAAAAGGCCTGTGATTTCAAGAAGAGCAGTTTGAAATTCAAAGGAGAATAACGTATTTTTGAATTACAGAGCAACAAAGTTGAAAGATTGACAAGCTACAATACACTATAATAGAATTTGGAGGCTAAATTTTTAGAAAAAATGGGAGGGTAGCTGCAATGGCATGAGCCAGTGGTTCATGGCATTTTTCTTATAGACATTGAAGGAATCAAAAAGTTTAATGCATGTGGATTATTTCTTGAAATTAATAGATTTTGATGAAGAAGTGGTAACTAAATTCACAAATTCATTTGAAGAGAGACAAGAATCATATGTGGTTTAACAATTTTCATGACAGAAGAAATAATAGCAAAGGTAACTTGGTTACCAGAAATTGGAGAGCATTACCCCAATGTACATGATGCCAGGTTAACTGGAGCCCAGTTTACCCTTCCAAATGACCCTCCTCTGGAGATTAACAAGAAAGGGTGCAAATGAATGTCTCTTCTGCCACAATACAATGAGATAGCAACACATATTATTAGGTATCTAACATGTGATGGAAGATTTTCAAATTTACATGCACATCATTTTAAGCTACTTAGTTATGTCAGACATAGTCTCCTAGTAAAAGTTTGTAATTTCTTATATAATATGATAAGTGTCAGTGGTTAGGAGACCCAAAAGGGGAATTCAAATTCGGTCACCCACGATGCCCTAATTAAGCTACTAGTTGAAAAATACCTTAGGAAAGTCTCTCCTTTAATATGGTTGGAATTTGTTCAATTGAAAACCCTACAACCTCAGGTCGAGCCTGCTGAGCAACCCATTAATAATGATGCAAAAGCCTCTAAGACATTTGTAGAAACAATCACTCAAGAAATAGAACCCAAAAAATTCTAAGAAAAGATGCATTCACCTACTCCCAAGAGAAATGTCTCTACCCCTTGTTCAAAATAAAGGAAATCAAAAAGTAGGAGAATGATCTTCTGTTTGTGCAGACAAACCACAAAACTCCACAGCCTTGAAAGGAAAGAAAAGAAAATCAGTTCCTGCAGTAGCTTCTATTGCAACCAAGAGGCTGAAGAAATCTAGTAAGAAGAAGGCTATGGAGGTTGAGGAAACTCCTATTCGACGAAGACCTAGAATGAGAGGACAAATTACTAAGGTGTCCCCAGAAATCCAATCTATTTGTCCCAAACAATCTAATATAGAACCCCATGTACAAATTGTTCCCGATGATTCCCCAACTCAATATGAAATCCTACAAATTTCTTAGAATATAAGTAAGAAATTTGATAATGAACCTATTATATTTCATATTGACCCTCAAGAGAGTCATTTGAATACCCTAGGAAAAAATGCAAAAGAAGTCCAAATACCTCACCAATCAGACCACTCACAAAATGACCTAGTGCCTTATCAAATAACCTAGTTTACCAGTTACCTAGAACAGGCAATGGAAAGAAAAGAGGAGGTAGAACAATCAGGTAGAAGAGTGTGGTCCACTCACTTTGCAATCACTTCTCTTTGGTTTATAAAATAAATATATTTTTCAAACTTATGGAAAGAAGAGAAGAAGAAAATACAGAAGGTAACAAAAGACCAAAGTGAGGAGAGAGAAGACCTAAAACAACAATTGGAAAGGAAAAAGCAA
The DNA here is from genome assembly GCA_018584345.1 of Thuja plicata. Lineage (NCBI taxonomy): Eukaryota > Viridiplantae > Streptophyta > Pinopsida > Cupressales > Cupressaceae > Thuja > Thuja plicata. The sequence continues at coordinate 2,334,130 of MU227345.1, forward strand.
AGGATGGATCATGCCCTGAAGTTTTCTGATCAAATAATCACTTACAGGCCACCTCCTAGGGTTTATGCTATTTGTTTGAAAGAATAGTTCCTTTTGTTCCAACTAATGATGAGCTTAAAAGACATAGACTTTGAGTTTAAAATGGCCCAGGAATTTTATGGCCTATATTAGACACTTCCTTCATGGCAGCAAAACTTACTTTGTGAGCTATACTTACATAACTTCATCATCCCTATAGAATTTGAATGGAACCCTTTACTCTACATAGGGGATATACACCTGAGGGCATTAATGTCCTGGATGCATAATGAAGCAAACTATTATAGATAGCTAGAAGACTAAAAAGATTAGGAGAAGTCAGAACCCTTTCCATTAAGGGAAGAAAGAAGAAAACCTGATGTTCTCCTCAGGGATTGGTTTAGCCTAGCCTATGGTAAAATAAAAGTAGAAACAAAGAAGAAAATAAATAATTTATTTTTTAGAGAGCCGTGAATGGTGCCAGAAGCAGGTGGAGTAGACTCCCAAAAGTATTTAAGAAATCAGAGCCCTACAACCCTATCAACCTTGAGGAATCTATTCACAGAGAACCAAAATATATCCAGCTAGGTAGGAAGATTAGACAAGAGCTTTGGTGTCCACTTACCATGCAGTCACCTATGCTCCTATGGCCCCTTTATGACATCAATGCTACAAGGATTGACCGACTGTAGGAGGACCACAAGATGGATATCTGGGAAAGGAAAAGAGGTTTTTACTACACTTTCAAGAGCTAGAGAAGAGGAAAGACAGAGGTCAGAGAATTCTGAGGAATTTCAAAGAGATGTAATGCTTGAGGAAAAGAATTATACTTACCAGGGGGTAGATGATGAGACAATTTATTGTCTCTATTTTATGTTCATCTTGATACTCTATTTTAAACATTACCAAGACATTTTTGGACCTATAACTATTTGAACTTGTGTTAAAGTACAGTTAGAACCATCAAGCCTATGGGTAGTTAGTTATGGCATGTTATATATATATATATTGCACTACTTCATATAACTACTTGAATCTATGTTCTAATATTTGGATAGAGTTGATTAGTTGACTTGTATATATATCTGCATGCTACTAACCTGACAGGGAAAATGGAGTAGCTTGAGAGTGGGACAATTGCATTAAAGAAGAAATGACAGAGACCCAGCTACAATGGAGAGAATCAAAATGGCACCGAGAAACATGCCCGCTACATTGAAGGAGCTACCATCTCAAGGAATATAGGAATATAACTCTTCTATATTTCTGTAGTGCTCATTATCCTATTGAATCAGTCACCCAAGACTTTATTATATTATGTCATGGGTTGTTGTATTTTATTTTTCTTCTATGGCGAGATTTAAGTTAGAACTTATCTTTATGTTTTGAATAAGTGTGAATCCTCTATTTATAGGGATTTGATTGTTAGTATGTAAGTGTGGAGGTTTTGGGAATATATTGTTGCATCTTGCACAACAAGTTACGTTTTTAATTTTGTGCATTGTTCATTTGTAATTAATTTCTAAAATATAATGAGGTTATTTTGGTTTACCTTCTGTTTTAGTAGTTAACAGAAGCCAACCAAGGGGGCCCACTTGGGAGGTGGATTATATTAGAGTAGAGCAGATTTACTTTCAACATTTACAACATTTTAAGCGAAGTTAGTGTATTTCTTCCTGCAACATTAAACTTCATGAATGTTCCTGCAACACCTGCAAGGATATTTATAGTGGATTCTTTGGGTGGATAGAACAGGTTTAAGATGAGTTTACAATTTTGAGCATTAATTTCATTAAGTATTTAAGTGTTTTTACTTTCCTGCAGCAATAGCATAGGTTTCTTTCATGCATTTTACCTTCTTGCAGCATAGGTAGTATGACTCTCTAAGAAACATAGTGCACATATCATGTTGTCCTATTTCAAGTATACATCCCTGGATTGACAATTTAAATGCACCTCCTAGTAGGAAAAGTAATCCTTAGTTTGAATATACTATTCCTAGGAGAGGCTTTGGCATGATTGCTAGTACCTATTGTGGGGTTGTTCATGTACCTTTCAAAGTTTAATGCTTTTTAGTAAATTTAGTAGTAGATCAAGGTTTTACACTAATTTATCCCTTCCTTTTACTAAAACAATTGATAACACATTCTACAAATGAGTATAACCAATCTTATGCAGAGCTTCACAAGCCAGACCATGAACTTGACAAGAGCAACTACCAGTGCCATAAGTATTTTCATCCTTCTTCTATTTGAGTTGTAGACATAGGCAGGCTGACCTAATGATTCACTCTCTAAGGAATCAATAAAACCAATTGTATTTTACAATACAAATGATAAACATCTATGTTCTTACTAACTGAAATATAAAGGATAGTTTAGATTTAATGTTTGGTGATGATAACTACGAATCAAAATCTAGACCAGTGCCTAATCCATGACAAAGAGTTAATTGAAATATACACTCACAAAACTTTATTAATGGAAACATACATGAAACTTAAATTAAATTACTTACAAACCACCTTCTCATTCCCACACCCATGTATAAAATTCTTGCACTAATATTTATCCCTCTGAAACTATTTATACAAGATGTAGAAAAGAGATTGAAAAATATTTGTATTAATGTCTTAAAGATTCAAATACATTCAGATAGACAAATAGTACAAATGCTCAGACAAATTTTAGTAGTCTTCCTGGTAACTCTATTTCATAAATTTCCAACTCTCACTCTTTAAGAAATGATACAAGAGCTCAATATATAGGCCTAAACCATCTTGGAATCCTTAAGAAAAGGATGCAACAAGCTTCAGATGGTTTAGAAAACCTAACCCTAAAACTAGAAAAGATAAAAGACAGGATAACACCAAGCGGTGGAAGGACAAAACTGAAGAATAAGATCTGATTTATTTCTTGTCTTCTTGTGGATGCCGACACCTTTGTTTTTATATGTTCAGGATAGCATCTGATATTTTTAATGAGATCTAGTGACCTCTAATTTAGGCTAACTTACACTAGTCTTTAAGATTGCTAACCTTCTTGTGCTCAAAGAGCAGGTGCCATGTGTCCTCCTATTCTTCATCCATGATGTCCAAGTCAACTATAATAGGATTTTTCTTCTTGGGATTTGTCAAGATGTTCCATGTTGTTACATATTCCTCCTTTGGCCACTCAAAGCTCTGTATACTTTCCAACTGGGCCTTCTATCTTTCCCATTTGGCATTAGATATTCTCTTTACATATGTGATGAATTTATTGCAGTCTATCTCTGCTTTAATTGCTTCATCCAGAATCTTATTATATCTCTCCATGTCCAACTCTCCTTCATCAAATATATAAATATCTTTATTGGGTAGCACATTGTCAAACTTTGAGCCCCATAGCCCTAATGGCTTGATCTAATTGTCCTCAGTTCTGATGGGAGGCACAAATATGTTGTAGCTTAGCCCAAACATGTTCAACTTTGCCTCTATTTGATTTGATTTTCCTTTAAAGAATGATAAAGTGGCTCTAATTTTTTCTATCTCTGTCCCAACCAAGGTAACTATCCCTGGTAAGTCTGACCTCAATGGTTGTACAGATTCCAATCTTTCAAAAATTCTTATCCTGCTAGACCAAGTTACATAGTAAGGATTTAAGATTCATATAAAATTATTTACATCCATTTGTAAGCCTAGAAATTTGGCATAGGCTCCATACACCACAACAATTTTATCCCTAATGGTGTCTATTCTATGCTGCAAAATTGATGTCAATGCACCCAAAATTAAGTTGTTGTGCTCCCTAACTTCTTTCTCTATTTCTACTACTATCTCCCATGTTCCCTCTATTTGGATCTCTATATCATGTTCTTCTTTTGGCTCAGCAAGTGCAGCCTCTGGCATATCTAGAAGTTGTTGTGTAAGCTCATCTATGAGCTTCTCTTGTGCTTTGATCTTTATCATCCCTAGTTCTCTGTCTTTAATAATATCACTAGTGATATTCTTCAGTTTCTCAGACATCTGAACTGCTTTAGCCTCATTAAATTGGGTGAAATGTGTAAGCACCTAGGAGATCTCCAAGTCCCCTATCTTCTGGACTGACTAGATTATTTTGTTTCCCTCCATCTTTAATTGAATGTTTAACAGGGTTGGCTTTTGATCATTTAGAGCCAAGCTCCACATTGCTAGTGCTTGGCACTTAGGGTTGTATCCAAACCCTCTAATCATGTCCCAAACCTGTGTCTCTAATGACAATTTCACATGAGGTTGTTTTCTTATTTGATCAATGATAAAGGCTAAGGCCAAATCCCAACCTTCCACTAGTAACATTCCCCTGGCCTTGACCAGTTGCCTTGCCTTCTCAAGTGTGATCTGCTCTAATTTCATATCATAATCTTGCAGTGTTTGTAGAGCCTCTTGAGTGACTGGATCACAAAATGCTAACTACAATTGTGCACTCACTTGTTGTTGCTTGTTCCAAATGAGAAAGTCTTTAAACTCCTTAGTCTTGATGAAATTGCCATCCTTAAGGAATTGATCTTGGTATATCAGTCTCTCATGTGTACAAGTCCTGAGAGGTAGCTCTATTTCATCTACTTCATATTTCTGCAGTTTCTTTCCTCCCCTTATTTGATTTCTCAATTGATGGTCATATGGCCTGTTTCTAGTTATGAGAGTAGCAATTCTATCTCTCTTCTTCTCTTTCTTCTAAGAAGGTTCCCTTGTTTCCACTTTATGTCTCTTTGGTGGGGGTTCATTGGTAACTTCTTTCTTAGGGACCTCTATTAGGTCAATTATATTGTCTCCTTGTTCTTTTTTATTTTTCTTCTATAGTCTGTCCTTCAATCAATGTTTGATCCATTGGAGGGGGCTAGGCACTAAGTACTCTCCTTCACTATCATCATCATAATTTGATGATGAGTGTCCCTTGCGGCCCTTCTCTGACACTACAAGTGCGTCTTCTAATTTTTTACACAAGAGAGTATGAGAATTTATCATGGCATCTAGCCTCTTTAAATATGGCATATCTAGGAGGAAACCCCCAAAAGTAAGGCCCTTTCTCTTGATGTATCTCTCTAAGTCCATTAGTTCATTGAACTTACTTGCCCTTTGATCAATCTCCTCATCATCCAACATATTTCTGATGAGGTCCTCCTCCATGCATGCTCATGTTCTTAATTAAAGGGAATGGTAGGAGTCAAGAGCTTCCTAGCACTTATTATAAACCCCTTTGTGTTTACAAATCTACACAGGGTAACATTTATTATGTAGTGGCTTATCCATTGATTTATCAGTTCTTCTGCCTTCTTGCAAATTGTGAAGTTGAATATCTTAAATTGTCTCGGGGTAAAGGTACCCTTCCTATGAGGAGATAAATGTTCTTTATCTACCAAAATCAATTGCCTAATGAATTTTATTGCTGCAACTCTGGGTGACACATAGAATGGGAGAATGTGGGGTGGGTAACTACAACCATACACCCTTATCAAAGTATAATTCTTCTCATAGAATAATTCTCCCCAATTATGATCTCCTGGCCACTTTTCCACACACTCACATGGCCTCAATAGTTGTAGTACCTTTACTGGTAGTCTAGTCTTGTTCACACCCAAATAGTTAAGTATAAGATAAACTATCAAATTCTCAAAGGCACAAAACTCCTGCTCCCTGGAGGTGTAATTCCACACTCTCAGCCAAAGTTAAATTGGATTATGCTGGCCCTAATGAAACCTCTGTGGCCTTAAACATTTAGAATTCACTATGGGGAAGTTGTAATATAAGATTAAATGCATAAGAATAGAATACTGCATAAATCTAGGATGGTCATTCTTGTTATTTATGTCAACAAACCCTTGGTGCATTTGATCTGTGATTTACTGGATATAATCATATTTTGAAGTGGTATGAGGGCTCTACATATCTAGTACCATCATCAAAATGTCTGAAGTAATTCTTTATGCTCCTCCATCCATTCCCAATACTCTGCATAATGCATATGAGATGTACTTCACATAAAATTTTAGGTCCTTGTAGAAGTATGGGGTATTCCCTGGGATAGGTGCTATGTATTTCTTCATTTTCCTTAGTACATGATGATCTTTGATCAATTTGGCTGTAACACCAGACTCTCTGATATACCTATTCTCTAGGCTCTTCAAGTTTATCTCAGTGGTCATGGGATAGTAAACATTGAAAGCCTTCATGAATGAGTTCCTATCTAGAGTAACTAAGGGCTTTCCATCAGCCTTTTTGATTGTCTTAGTAAGGACATACCTACTAGCCAATTCTAAAATAAAATCAAGATCTACAAAGGTGTCAGGAACTACTAACCTAGCTAATCCACAGGTCCAAGGGTTTGAAACTGGCATGGCCTTATCACTATTTTTAAAAAAGTAATTGAACAGGGAATACCTGAATGAGCCTGGGGTTTTTGTATCTCTAATAAAACTCAAATCATCAATAAAGATATCATCACTTACCTTTCTATTATGGGATGAACTCGACAATAATGTGACAAATTCATCTGAATAATTTCTTTCTTGTTTGTGTCATCCTTAGCATCAACAATCCTCCCATTAGTAGATGCTAGACTCGTTGCTTGACTCTTTTTTCCTTTCTTTTATGCTTCACACCTTTCTCACCACTATTGAAACAAATCTTTTGCAAACCCTCACTACCAACTATAAATTTCTTTGTAATTTGAACCTCTAAATCATTGCAAAGACCACCAATTATACTACTCTCTAAATTTAGGACCAGAAAATCACTTCTTTGAACACTTATTGCTTGGAAATCTCACTCTTCTCAAAAAACTCTAAGCTCTTTACAAAACTATTTAGCTCTGAGAACTTGGAAGCTGGTAAAACAAAATGGAAACAGATACGATTACTTATAACTAAGAAATCAATGTAGCCATCTCTTCAAAATAGATAAACTTACAATTCAGTCACTTATGCCATTATTTTATGCACTGTGACATCAATTCTAGTTCTAGTCATGGCATTTAAAACTGACATGTAATCAATTTTCAATGAGTTCTTTTATTTATTAAAACCTTATAAAATTCAAAAAGAGATCAAACTCAAATCTGATTGGTTGTCATTAATCATATTTCGGCTACTTTTCCATCTGTCAAAATATTTGAAATCATATTGGTCAGCAATTGTCCACCATGGCATAAAAAAAAATCATTCTTCTAACTCTTGTTTTACTTCTAGCGACCTACCGACTGGGTAATCTCCTTGTTTCTTGACATTCTTTCTAACTGTGGTTTGTCACTGAGACTTAGCGACTGTCGTTGGATCAATCTTTAGATCTACGGTTGTCTCCATGTCGCTTGATGTTTTAACTTAGCTCATCATCCTATGAAGACATCATGACTAAGCCTTTACTTAACTATTCTTTAACCGTAGGTTACATTCAGAGACTTGGAGACTGCTATATCTCTATGTCACCGAATCAAATCTCTAACTCACGGTTAATCTAGAGACCTTGTGACAAATGCCTTTAGTATTGTTATTTCTTGATAATTTTACTATTATGATTTCCATCTAGAGAAAATGTGACCAACCGTTGATCTTCTTTTCCTGTGCATCTGACGATTGTTGCCAAGTCTCTGGATCTTCATTGCAAACCCTAGCTTTTCATGAGACTTCGTGACTGATGAACACGTGTCTTATTTTTCCTTTTGTCTCTTGATCGCCAGATCTTGTTTGAATTTTCAAATTCTTACCATGACTACTGTTGATCTAGATTCCATCTTGTGGTTGTCATCAAGTATCCTGATTCTCAACTTAAGTCATGGTTTCTTCCGTGACTAGGCGACAACACTATTATGCAAACTGACCTTTTAACCCAGGTTTATTTAGAGACTCAGCGACTGTTAAAACTCAATGTCTCTAGATAAACTTTAAACTAGATGGTTAATCCTGAGACTTCTTGACCATCGTTAGATCAAATCCTCAGATGTACAGTCAGTGCTAAGTCTCCTGATCTTTTAAAGCATATTATTTTTGTTAAGAGACAACGCGACCAAAGCTTTTTGCTAGGTTTCCAGATCAAATGGAATATTCTCTTTTCTTTACGAGACTAAGTGACAAATAAAAAGCACATGCTAATATCTCAGACATAAGCTATGAAAAAGGTAACATGAAAATAGAAACTTGAATAGGAAATTAGGGTTTTTTGGTATTTTTGGCTAGGTTTAGGGCTAAAACATTATTTGCAGAGATATATAAGTGATTTCAGCCATTATTTTCAACCTTTAAAGCATAGGGACGATATGAAATTTCAAAATTTTACAGGGCAGACTCAAAAACAACAAATACAACCAACAGTGGCTCTCTCTGAGGATGGCTAAACATAAGTTTATGAAAAGAATCATAGAATATTTGGTTGCAAACCTTTTCCAAAAATTAAGGCGATGCTAACTAACCTACAGCAGGAAAGAAACACACAACAGAAGGGAAACGCACTTATTTACATATGATACATACTTACTTGTGCATGAAAATTTGATTTTCAATTGAAAAAGGGTTTTAGAAATTGCCCATGCACAGGAAAATCAAAATCTACTTCATCCATATTCTTCAAAAGATAAGAATCTTTACCAAAGCTCTAAGTAATAATAAAGGGTCCAACCCATAATGAATCCAATTTCTTGTGCTTCCCTTTATCCTCTACTCTCACATTCCACTAAAGAACAAGGTCATTTGGTTGGAATATTCTGTTGCTAGCCCTTTTGTCAGAAACATATTTCATTTTTTGTTGTAATTTTATGTTCTCTTTTTGGCTATCCTTTCTAATTTCATCCAAATCTGCCAATTGCATCATTCTGTCTTACATATTGTCAGAAAGTTCTAACTGTTCCTCTTGTATGAAATCATATACTGGTAACAAATTATTAATAGGAATTCTTTATTTCATACCATATACAAGTTCAAATGGTGATTTGTCTATTTCTTTAGATTGACTGTCACCTTGTCAGCCCATAGTGCTAATTTCACTTTTGTATGCCATGCTCTCTTGTTCTTTTCAAGAATCTTCTTCAAGATTTTCAATATACTTTTGTTACTAGACTCAGCTTTTCCATTTGCTTGAGGATGATATGGGGATGAATATGACATCATTATCCCATATGTCTCACAAAAATCTTTTATCTCATCTAATCTAAAACACATGGCATTATCCATTACTAATTTTGTAGGCACACAAAATCTGGTTAAAATATTTTCCATTAAAAATTCAGTAACAACCTTACTTGTTGCATTTTTTGTGGGTATAGCTTCAATCCATTTTGTAAAATAATCTGTGGCTACAAGTATCCAACTATGTCCACCAGTGTATTTTTCTAAAAATTCACCTATAAAATCAATTCCCCACATAGAAAAAGGGGCTTTAACACTCACAAGATTTAGTAACAGGGCTCCTGGAAATTTTAGCTTATCTATGAACCTTTGACATGGCTCACATCTCCTGGCAAATGCATGGGTGTATTTAAATAGGGTGAGCCAAAAATATTGAGCCCTTAGAATTTTATGGGTAGTAGCCTTGGTAGAAAAATGACCTCCACATTCCCCAGCATGTATTTCATTTAACTTTTTCTCAGATTGGCTTTGATCTAGACATAGCAATAATACACAATTTCTTCTTTCCAATATAAATCTCCTTGTACTAAGGTGTATCTCTGAGCCTGCAATCTGAGACTTCTCTTTTGGTTATCTGTCATAGCATTAGGACACTTGGCATTCTTTAAGAAATATACAATATCAACATAAAATGGTTGTTTCTCTATACTTGTGATTGTCTAATCATGTATCTCTATATTATTTACTTGTACTAAATCCAAGTTCTCCTCTGTCATGAGTTTTTCAAAACCTTGACCTCTTACCAATTTTGTAATGTAGATTTTTAAATTAAATTCCTGAATTCATTTAATCCACTTAAATCTCTTACTAATCACTTCTGATTGGGTAAGAATGTCTTTCACTATTGAATGAGGTACATATGCAAGCACCTTAGCACAAAATAAGTATGGCCTAAAAGATTTTACAGCTTTTACCAGGGCATATGCTTGTTTTTTCCATCATTTCATAGTTCAACTCTGCATCTTTAAGGGATTTACTAAAAAAGGCTATTGGAACTTCAAACCCTTCTTCATCCTTTTGTAACAGAACAATAGCTATAGTGTGAAAAGATGCAAATGAACATAAAGAAAATGGCTTACTATAATCTGGAGATTTCAAAATAGGTGCCTCTTAGACTTCTTTCTTTATTCTCTCAAATGCTACTTGGGCTTCTTCATTCCATTGAAAATTTTCATCTTTCTTTAGCAATTTGATAATTGGTTTGACAATTTCTGCAAAATTAGCTATGAATCTTCTAACAAAATTTATCTTTCCTAAGAAAGATTGTACTCCTTTTATATTTTTTGGAGTAGTAACCTTTTGGATAGCCTCTATTCTCTTAGCGTCTATCCTAACTCCATCTTTGGACACTATATGTCCTAATAACTTTCCTTCTGTAGCTGCAAAATGACATTTTCTAGGATTCAATGAAACACCATATTCTAAAGCCTTATTAAAAAATTTCTCTAGATGCTCATAATGATCCCCTGCTTTTTTAGAATATGGAGTCAAATCATCTTGATAAATAACCATGAACATATCAATAAATTATTTAAATTCCACACCATGGCTCTCTGGAAATTTTCTCCTGCATTTATTAATCCAAAGGTCATTCTAATATAGACATAGGTTCCCCATGGATTAGTAAAAGTAGTCTTGAATTTCTCTAATTCTTTCACAAGTACTTGGTTGTAGCCTAAGAATCCATCCATCATTGATAGAAATTCACAACCAATTACCCTATGCAACATTGCTTCCATGTTTGGTAGAGAATAGTTATCTTTAGGGAAGCAATATTCAAGTTTCTGAAATCTATACACAGTCTTATATCACCATTCTTCTTTATTACTAGTACGAGATTTGAAACCCAAGTTGAGTGTCTGATAGGCTGAATAATTCTAGCATCTTTTAATTTCATCAACTCCTGTTGCATCTTAGGAGCCAATAGAGGATTAATAGGTCTCTACTTTTATCTGAATGGTTTCATATCTTCTTTGAGTGGGATATCATGTTGGAAAAGATCCTCTTTATAAGCCTTAAGATCTTCATATAGCCAAGAAAAAACATGCTTATGTTTTATTAGTAGTTTTATCAAGTTGGTTCTAACATGAGAGTCTAATCCTTTTCCAATGTAAACTATTTGAGGAGTGGTCTGTGAACCCAAATTTATCTCCTCTAGATCCTCAATTTTGGCATTGCTTACCCTTACTGCATGTTCATTCTGATCACTAAACAATGCCTCAAGTTCTACCAATCCTTTAGGAATATGGTTAGAACTGAGTATGACAACCTCATCCCCCAGTACACAATCCTTATCATCAATGACCTGAAGAAGATTGTTGCAATCTATACACTGGTCTTCATAATGATCAAGGTACTGAAGAAATCTAAGGATATCTTGGTCATCCTCGAACACTTGCCAGTTTTAAATGTTATCTAGGACAACTGGTATTCTTTTAACTTTCATAATTGATACCTCATTTAAGGTCCTATCATTAGTTTTCAAAGCCACTTTGGCCAAGAAATCTGCCATAATATTTCTACACCTTTCTATCCAATTTAAATTAAAGGCATCAAAGAATTCTATTTAGTCCCAAATAGCATATCTATACATTTTTAATATGTCATTCTTTACAACATATTTGGACCTTACTTAGGCTACTACTAACTCTAACTCACCATAGACTTTTAAAAATTTTATACCATGTTTTGTAGCAATTTCTAGCCCTAGAAACAAAGCTTCATACTCTGTTGTATTATTTGTACACTGAAAAGATAGCAAAAAGGACTATTTGAATGTGGTACCTGATGGAGATATGAGTAGAAATCCAACTCTTGATCCTTCTTTTGAACAGGCTCCATCAAAGTACATTTTCCACAAACCATCATTTCTAGAGATAACTCCTTCACCAAAGGATCAACATTTTCACACTGGTGAGTACTCCTTTTGATTCTGAAATTTTCCATGTCAATGTCAACACAATAATTAATATTTGTATCCTCAAGCAATTCTATCATGTGAGGTGTTCTTCCCTCTCTAGATATCTTTACATTATTTCTAGCTATATTGAAAGTGGCATAGGATAGATCACACTGTATACTACCACCCATTGAAGAACTCCATTTTATAGATAACAACATGCCATAATGTGGTGGTATGTCCACCACCAGTACACTCATAGTTAACATTGTATCTGGGCACATGGCTAATTTGTAGGGCAGGGCTTCAATGGTTCCAACAATAGGGATTTTTCTTGAGTCCATTGCTTGACATCTCCCATGAGGAGTATCTACTTGTAAACCCATGGATCTCATAATTTCTACTCGCATAACTGTATTAGATGCTCCTGAGTCTATCATATAGTTTTTTAGCATCTTTCCATTTATAACCAATATTAAGAAAAAGGGGTCAACAACCCCTGTTGAAGTGTTTGTGTTTAAGTAAATCTGAGGGATCTTAAAAATCATCCCCTCAGGCTCTTTTCTCTTGTTGTTAAGTTTCTTTTCAACATGCTCTGTTTTCTAAAGTTTTATCAGTGATGCATTATTCAATACTGAAAGAAATTTATCTTTGTGTTCTTTTATTCTCATCATCTCAAGGAATGGGACCTTTAAAGTCATCTGAGATAACCATTGTCCCATATCTACTGGAGTATACTTTACATCAGTGGTTTTAGGCTTTTCTACAATCATCTTATTCTCTTCTATCTGAATATTTACAGTAGGTTCTTCCTTCCTAGACTTCTTATTTTCCACTTTAGGAGAAGAATAACTTTCTTCTAGCTCTCTAGCCTTTTCTACATGTGCATCTTTTTGTTCATTAGCTTTGTTCACTATTTTGACCTTAGGTCTATTTGCATTTTCCCCAGCTCCATCCTTTTTAGTTACATATTTGGCATCCTTTTTATTTTCTTTTACAAAGATGCCTGATAGTTGACTACTAGCATCACCCACAACTTTTTTTCTTAGGTGATAGTTGTTTCTTGCTTTGCTCACTAAGTCAGCAATGATTCTAGCTTTTTCCTCATCAGAGGCTTTTCTCACTACTAGGGATTCCTGACTATTCTGGGCATAACATCTTATGTGGTCAACCCTTTCATCTTCTTCACTATCTGACAAGACTTGTTGCTGATGAAATTCTACTCTTCCTTGCGAGCCATATATATCATGATTGTCAATTTATTCATTAGAATCCATATCATGACAAGAATATGCATTATTAATATTATAATCACATGTATCATCTTCATCCTTGTCTTTCTCTTCATTTGATTTTAAATCTAAAGAAACAATGCAAAGTTATGGATTGTGTGGTGCCTCACAGGCTTCACACGAGAAGTCATCATTGCACATGTGAATAACATTTTTGTGTAATGGATCAGGAGTCCTATTCTCAGGTTTCTCTTTCCTTAATGGAGAAATAGGCTTACCATCCTTGAATTGGGTACCATAGGGTAACTTTGCATCCTATTTTGTGGATCGTAATTATTATTGTAGGATGGCTTGCTATTCTGTGGAGCCCTATACTCTTTGTACTCAGGTTCCTTTTGACTACTATTAAAGCATGAATCCTCTCTTTTACCCATTTTCCCTGATATCCTTCTATTCATTTCTATATTAACAGCTATTTTAGAGGCTTCTTTTAAAGTTCTAGGATTTTTATCTCTTAGTGCATAGTCCATTTTGAATCAAAGGCATTAAAATAGGTAGCAAGACATACCTTCTGCTCCAACTTCATTTTTTGGAACAGATTATGCATAGCTCACTGAAATCTTGTATTGAACTCTATTACTTCTTCATCTGAGTTCTTCCATATGTTGTTAAATTCATTAAGAAAAAACCCTTCATTAGTCTTGTCACCATATTGATCCTTGAATAGATCAACTAGTTCATCCATTGTTCCTACAGAACCATGAGATAAGCTCATAAACCATTCCCTAGCATCTTCTATTAGAGATTGTAAAAATAATTTCATAAGAACATCTTCATGATTGATATTTAAATCATCTATTACATCAAAGAATTTTATTAAATGTTCTTCACAGTTTACAACATTATTTCCTGAAAATTTTGGAAGTTTTTCTCCCATATCCTCTGGGATTATATTAGGGTAACCTAGAATTCCAAAGAAAGAAAATTGCTTGTTGCATGAAGGGGTCTCCTTTTAAATTTTTCATTCTCCTTGGGAGAAAACAATTTGTTATGGTATTTGAAAGAAGAAGCCTTGTTTTTTGATGTTTTAGCATCTTATGTATCAGCAAAAGAGATTGTAGTTGACTGCAAGAAGTCAATTTTTCTTTTCATCTCAATAGTCACAGCTTCTGCTTCAGCTTTTTCCAAGATCTTAGCCATAGTTTATTTTTATTATTTAATCTTCTCAAGGTCAATGTCTAATTTAGACATTTTCTCAGTCAGGTTCTTTTGAGTTTTAGGCTCCTCAACTTGTCTTTCTAGAACATTACTCTTTCCTTTATCTTTAAAGTCTTGAGGACCTAAATTTTTATGGGTTTTGGGTATCTCCTAGTCTCTGCGAGACCTCTCAATATTCTTTGCAACTTGATGTCTCAGGGTTCTTTTCCTATACTTTTCAACATCTTTCTGCTTATGTTTTTTTTTTTGTTGTTTTTCCCTTTTCATCTGTTGAATAAGGGCTAGTTGTTTCATGAGGATTCTTTCTTCCTCTGCAAGATCATTAGAAGGAACCTCAGAATCTAAACTAATTGTATATGTTCCTTCTCTCTCACTATAATTTCTAGTGACTACATAGGTGTCTAGTCTAAGGCTTGGGGCTTCTACATACTCTGAGGCACTCTCTTCATGACTAGACTGATTAGTATTATTCCTCCTAGTGCTATTCTCTTCACTTCTTGGAGAAGAATCATTGATGTTTGCTTGGTTCTTTTTCTATCTCCAAGACATCTAAGGTTTTTAAGTAGTTGGGATCCCACTATCCAACTCAACTTCAGGATTTTTTATCATTCTTGACCTAGTATTCATATTTGAAAATATATACTTGAATTTTCCACTGATCACAGAGATTTCACTTTTAGAGTCACCACCCAAACTTGGGAAATACTGAATACTACTAGAAGGACCTTAGAACTAGAAAAACTCAGATTTAACTTAATTTGACTTTTGAACACCAAAGATCCCTTATAAACTTCTTTTCAAGTTTTACACTAAATTCCCCAGCGGAGTCGCCAGTTTGTTAGCACTTTTTCTTGTAGCACAACTTTAATGTGATAGTATACTTGTATACTTGAATGCAAACTCCTATTTCATGCAAGAGAAAGTCTAATTTATGAGGGTATTAGATAACATCTGGGGAAAATATTACCTCCTACTTCATTTATGAGATCCACTAACTCAAGAAGGTATTACCTATGGATGATTACTGAATGATAGTATATTTTAAGTGGATTATCTTCTTACTAATTTTATGAACTACCTTTTAATGGATCAACAAGTAAATGACTATGGAAATGACTATCAATATCTTGATACAGAGCTTCATGATCTAGACTAGTATTTTGACAACAAAAAGTAGTAATGCAATAAGGATTCTCGTCCTTCTTCCTTTTTCAGTCCTTATGAACTTTAGGAGGGATAACCTATTTTGATTCACTCTTAAAGGAATCAGTAAATTGGATTGTATTCCTTAAAAAAAATTAATTGAATGGAATGTATGTTTGAAATGTGAATGATTGGATAAATTAAAATATTGGTTAGATAATGAACAATTACTTAACCAACTATAAACCAGTGCCTAATCCTTGGGCTATGAGTCAATATCTGGTATAACTCCATAGTAAGGTGATAAACAAAATACTTTCAAAAAAATAAAATGCCTTATAGTTTATCATCTTTCTACTACTATGTCATCAGATCCTTAAACTAATGCTAAGCTCTCTCAGGTCACTTGAAATAATTAATCCTTTCTTTAAGGAGCTCACAAATGACTGCACAACCACCTTGTGATCAATATGTCTAAGTGCCTTACAAATGAACATACAATATATTTAACACAAATGAAAAGAGACAACCAAGATGAAGAAAAGAGATTGAAAAATATTTGTATTAATGTCTTAAAGCTTAAAATACATTCAGATAGACAAATAGTACAAAGGCTTAGACAAATTTTAGTAGTCTGCCTTGTAACTCTATTTCATAAATTTCCAACTCTCACTCTTTAAAAAATGATACAAGAGCTCAATATATAGGCCTAAACCATCTTGTAATCCTTAATACAAGGATGCAACAAGCTTCAAATGGTTTAGAAGACCTAACCCTAAAAACTAGAAAAGACAAAAGACAGGAAAACATCAAGCGATGGAAGGACAAAATTGAAGAATAAGATATGATTTACTTCTTGTCTTCTTATGGATGCTGGAACCTTTGTCTGTATATGTTCAGGATAGAATTTGATATTCGTAATGAGATCTAGTGACCGCCAATTTAGGCTAGCTTACACTCTTCTTTAAGATTGCTAACCTTCTTGTGCTCAGAGAGTAGGTGTCATTTGTCCTCCTATTCTTCATCCATGATGTCCAAGTCAACTGTAACAAGATTTTTCTTCTTGGGCTTTGTCAAGATGTCCCATTTTTTTACATATTCCTCCTTTGGCTGCTCAAATATCTATATACTTTCCAACTGGGCCTTCTATCTTTCCCATCTAGCATTAGCTATGGTCTTTACATCTTTGATGAATTTATTACAATCTATATCTGCTTTAATTGCTTCATCTAGAACCTTATTATATCTCTCCATGTCCATCTCTCCTTCATCAGATATATAAATATCTTTATTGGGTAGTACATTATTAAACTCTAAGCCCCGTAGGCCTAATGGCTTGATCTGATTGTCCTTATTTCTGATGGGAGGCACAAATCTATTGTAGCTTAGCCCAAACATGTTCAAATTTGCCTCTATTTGATTTGATTTTCATTTAAAGAATGACTAAGTGGCTCAAATTTTTTATATCTCTATTCCAACCAAGGTAACCATCTCTGGTAAGTCTTACCTCAGTGGTTGTACAAATGCCAATCTTTCAAAAAGTCATGTCCTACCAGACAAGGTTGCATAGTAAGGATTTAAAATTGATATAAATTATTTACTTCCATTTGTAAGCCTAGAAAGTTTCCATAGGCTCCATACACCAGATCAATTTTATCCTTAATGGTGTCTATTCTATGCTGCAAAATTGAAGTCAATGCACCCAAAATTACATTGTTGTGCTCCCTAACTTCTTTCTCTATTTCTGATGCTATCTCCCCTGTTGCCTCTGTTTGGATATCCATATCCTGTACTTATTTTGGCTCAGGAGGGGCAGCCTCTGGCATATCCAAAATTGTTGTGTAGGCTCAACTATGAGCTTCTCTTGTACTTTGATATTTAGTAGCCCTGGTTCCCTGTCTTTAATAATATCACTAGTATCACTAGTGAGCTTATTCAGTTTCTCAGACATCTGAACTACTTTAGCCTCATTTAGTTGGGTGAAATGTGTAAGCACCTGGGAGATCTCCAAGAGCCTTGTGTTCTAAACTGACCATATTATTTTGTTGCCCTCCATCTTTTCTTGAATGTTCAATAGGGCTAGATTTTTATCTTTTGGATCCAAGCTTGAAATTTCTAATGCCCAGGAATTAGGGTTGTATCCAAACCCTCTAATCATGTCCCCAACCTGTGTCTTTGATGACAATTTCACATCAAGTTGTTTTCTTATTTTATCAATGATAAAGGTTGAGGCCAAATCCCAACCTTCCACTAGTAACATTTCACTGGCCTTGACCAAATGCCTTGCTTACTGAGGTGTGATCTTCTCTGATTCAGGATCATAATCCTACACCATTTGTAGAGCCTCTTGAGTCACTGGATCACCACATGCTAACTACAATTGTGCACTCACTTTTTGTTGCTTGTTCCAAACGAGAAAGTCTTTAAATTCCTTAGTCTTGATGAAAGTGTCATCCTTAAGAAATTAATCTTGGTATATCAGTCTCTCATCTATACAAGTCTTGAGAGTAGCTCTATTTCCTCTTCTTCATCTTTCTACAGTTTCTTTCCTCCCCTTGTTTGCTTTCTCAATTGATGGTCATATGTCATGTTTCCAGTTATGAGGGTAGCAATTCTATCTCTCTTCTTCTCTTTCTTTTGAGAAGGTTCCCCTGTTTCCACTTTCTGTCTCTTTGGTCGGGGTTCATTGGTAACTTCTTTCTTAGGGACCTCTATTAGGTCAATTATATTGTCTCCTTGTTCTTTTTCTTTTTCTTCTACATTCTGTCCTTCAATCAATGGCTGACCCATTGGAGGGGGGCTAGGCAGTGAGTACTCTCCTTCATTGTTATCATCATACTCTGATGATGAGTGTCCCTTGCGGCCCTTCTCTGACACTAAAAGTACATATTCTAATTGGTTACATAGGACAGTATGAGAATTTATCATGGCATCTAGCCTCTTTAAATATAGCATATCTAGGAAGAAACCCCCAAAAGCCAGGCCCTTTCTCTTGACCTATCTCTCTAAGTCCATTATTTAATTGAACTTACTTTCCCTTTGATCAATCTCCTCATCATCCATCATATTTCTGATGAGGTCATCCTCCATGCATTTCTCGCGTTCTTGGTTAAAGGGAATGGTAGGACTCAAGAGATCCCTAGTACTTATTATAAACTCCTTTATGTCTAAAAATATACACAAGGATAAATTTATTCTGTAGTGGCTTATCCATTGATTTATTGGTTCTTCTGCCTTCTTTCCAATTGTGAAGTTGAATATCTTAAATTGTCTTGGGGTAAAGGTACCCTTCCTATGAGGAGCTAAATGTTCTTTATTTGTCAAAATCAATTTCCTAATGATTTCTATTGTTGCAATTCTGGGTGGCACATAGAATAGGAGAATGTGGGGTGGGTAACTGCAACCATACACCCTTATCAAAGTATATTTCTTCTCATAGAAGAAGTCTCCCCAATTATGATCTCCTAGCCACTTCTCCACACACTCGCATGGCCTCAATAGTTGTAGTACCTTTACTGGCAGTCTGGTCTTGTTCACACCCAAACACTTAAGTATTAGATAAACTATCCAATTCTGAAAGGCACAAAACTCCTGCTCCCTGGAGGTGTAATTCAACACTCAGCCAAAATTGAATGGGATTAGGTTGGCCCTGAAGAAACCTTTGTGGACTTAAACATTGATAATTCATTATGGGGAAGTTGTAATATAAGATTAAATGCATAAGAATAGAATAATGCATAAATCTAGGATGGTCCTTCTTGTTCTGTATGTCAACAAACCCCTGGTGCATTATATCTATGATATATTGGATATAATCATAGTTGGAAGTGGTATGAGGGTTGTGCATATCCAGTACCATCATGAGAATGTCTAAAGTAATTCTTTCTGCTCCTCCTTCCTTTCCCAATACTCTACATAATGCATAGAAGATGTAATTCACATTAAATTTAAGGTCCTTTTAGAAGTATGGGGTATTCCCTGGGATAGGTGCTATGTAGTTCTTCATTTTCCTTGGTACATGATGATCTTTGATCAATTTGGCTTCAACACCAGACTCTGTGATATACCTATTCTCTAGGATCTTCAAGTTTATCTCAGTGGTCATGGGATATAACACATTGAAAGCCTTCATGAATGAATTCATTTCTATGGTAACTAAGGACTTTCCATCAACCTTTTTTATTGTCTTAGTGAGGACATCATACCTACTAGCCAATTCTAAAATAAAATCAACATCTACAAAGGTGTTAGGAACTACTAACCTAGCCAATCCATGGGTCCAAGGGTTTGAAATGGGCATGGACTCATCACAATTGTTAAAAAATTAATTGAACAGGGAATACTTGGATAAGCCTGGGGTTTTTGAATCTCTAATAAAACTCAAATCATTAGTAAAGATATCAGCACTTACCTTTCTATTCTAGGTTGAACCCGACAATAATGTGATAAATTCATCTAAAAAATTTCTCTTCCCTTTTATGTCATCCTCAGCATCATCACTCCTCCCACTAGTAGATGCTAGACTCAGTGCTTGACTCATTTTTCCTTTCTTTTATGCTTCACACCTTTTTCACCGATATTGAGTCAAATATTCTGCAAACCCTCACTACCAACTATGAATTTCTCTATAATTTGAACCTCTGAATCACTACAAAGACCACCAATTATACTGCTCTCTGAATTCAGAAGGAGAAAATCACTTCTTTGAACACTTACTGCTTGGAAATCTCACTCTTCTTAGAAAATGCTAAACTCTTTATAAAACTCTTTAGCTTTGAGAACTTGGAAGCTAGTAAAACAAAATGGCAATGAATACACTTACTTAAAACTGAGAAATCAATGTAGTCATCTCTCTAAAACTGATAAACTTACAATTTAGTCACTTCTGCCATTAGTTTACACAGTGTGACATCAATTCTGGTTCTAGTCATGGCATTTCAAACTGACATGTAATCAATTTTGAATGAGTGCTTTTGTTTATTAAAACCTTATAAAATTTGAAAAGAGATCAAACTCAAATCTTATTGGTTGTAATTAATCATATTTTGGCTACTTTTCCATCTATCAAAATATTTGAAATCTTATTGGTCTACAACTATCCACCATGGCCTCATAGAAAATTCATCCTTTTAACTCTGGTTTTACTTTTGGCGACCTAGTGACTCTGTAATCTCCTTGTCTTTTGACATTCTTTCTAACTATGGTTTGTCACAAAGACTTAGCGACTGTCGTTGGATCAATATTTAGATCAATGATTGTCTCAATTTCTCTTGATCTTTTAACTTAACTCATCTCCCTACGAAGACATCGAGACTAAGCCTTTACTTAATTGTTCTTTAACCGTAGGTTACATTCGGAGACTTGGTGACTGCTATATATCTATGTCATTGTATGAAATCTCTAACTCATGGTTAATCTGGAGACCTCACAAGAAACGCCTTTAGTCTCGTTATCTCTTGATAATTTTACTGTTATGATTTCTATCTAGAGACAACACAACCAACTGATAATCTTCTTTTCCTCTACATTTGACGGTTGTCGCCAAGTCTCTAGATCTTCATTGTAAACCCTAACTTTTCATGAGACTTCCCAACTGATGAACAAGTGTCTTATTTTTCCTTTTGTCTCTTGATCGCTAGATCTTGTTTGACTTTTCAACTTCTTACCATGACCACGCGACTACTATTGATCTAGCTTCCATCCTGTGGTTTTCACCAAGTCTCATGATTCTCAACTTAACTCATGGTTTCTTCTGTGACTAGGCAACAACACTATTATTCAAACTAACGTTTTAACCCAGGTTTATTTAGAGAGTCAGCGAATGTTAAAACTCCATGTCACTAGATAAAATTTAAACTACAGGGTTAATTCAGAGACTTCCCCACCACTATTAGATCAAATCCTGAGATGAACGGTCAATTCCAAGTCTCCTGATCTTTTAAAGCATATTATTTTTGTTAAGAGAAAATGCGACCAAAGCTTTTTGCCAAGTCTCTAGATTAAATAGAATATTCACTTTTCTTTATGAGACTAAATGAAAAATAAAAAGCACATGCTAATATCTGAGACATAAGTTATGAAAAAGGTAACATGAAAATAGAAACTCGAATGAGAAATTAGGTTTTTTTGGAATTTTTGTCTGGGTTTAGGGCTAAAACATTATTTGTAGAGATATATAAGTGATTTCAGCCATGATTTTCAACCTTTTGAGCATAGGGATAACTGGGAATCTCAAAATTTTACAGGGCAGATTCAAAAACATGAAATACAACCAACAGGGCTATATAGTATCAAAGGAAGGGGTAAGAATAGACCCTGAAAGATTTGAAGCTATTCAGAAGGTACTTGCTCCTAAAAACCACAGGGGTGCACAATCATTATTGGGACAAATTATTTTTGTTAGAAGATTTATTGCCAACTTTGTAGAGCCAGTCAAACCAATAATCAGGTTATGTGAAAAACCTTGCACTTAAAGTTACAATTCCTGGCTAAAAGCACCATTATTGCTTATTTTCAAAAATACAACAAAAATATTGCAAGAAAAATCCATAGTTTAAAAAGTGCAGTTTGGAGGCCTAAATTCAAGGTGATTCAATAGAGAATAAGGATTTGGAAATTATAGAGCAGAGTAAATTGAGAATTGACGAATTACAATAGAAATTTTAAGAAAGCATTTGGAAAAATGGGAGGGTAGTTAATGCGCCATGAGCCATTGGTTCATACCATTTTTCTCATGGATGTTGAAGCAGTTTGGAGATTCAATGTGTTTGGATGGCATGGGTATTTCCTAAAACTGACAGAATTTGATGAGGAACTAGCCACAGAATTTATGAGAACATTTTAGGAGGGTAAGGAAAATGTATGGGGTTTGACGGTGTTGGAAATAGAGGATGCATATTTGAAGTAACTGGGTTGCCAACAATTGGGGAACATTATCCCAATGACCATGACTCTAGGTCAGCTCGAGATCAATTCACTCTTCCTAAAGACCCTCCGTTGAAGATAA
This sequence comes from Thuja plicata, assembly GCA_018584345.1. Lineage (NCBI taxonomy): Eukaryota > Viridiplantae > Streptophyta > Pinopsida > Cupressales > Cupressaceae > Thuja > Thuja plicata. The sequence goes on from MU227345.1 coordinate 2,356,775, forward strand.
AAAAGCAAGGTTGCAAGCGCATGTCACTTCCTCCCCCATTCAACGAGCTAGAAACACACACTATAAGGCACCCCACCTGTGAGGGAAGGTTTTACCATTTGTATGCATACCATTTCAAATTTCTTATCTATATAAGGCATAGTTTTCCATTAAATATTCCAAATTCTATGTATAATATGCCAAGCATGAGTGCCGAGGAAACCCAAAAGGGAAATACAAATTTTGTTTCTCACCATGCCCTAATTAAATTGTTAGTTGAAATATCCCTTAGGGAAGTGTTTCCCTTGGCATGGGAAGAATTTTTTCATTTTAAAACTTTGCAACCCTAGGAAGAACATGTTGAGAAACCTATTAATCATAGTGCACCCTTTGAGCCAGCTAATGAAATAGCTACCCAAGAGGGAGAACCTAAAAGTTTGAGGAAGATAGACCTTCTCAAAAGACAGGAAAATAAAATTTGGTGAAGAAAATGCAGTTCCTGCAAATGAATCACAAAACCCCACAGTTTCAAAAGGTAAGAAAAGGAAGTCAGCTCCTGCAACAACTACTCCTGCACTAGAGAGACCAAAGAAAGCTAGTAAAAATAAATTTGTGGAGGTTATAGAGACTCTTTTATGGAGAAGTTTGTAGATGAGAGGACAAATTACTCAAGTTTCCCCAAATAGTCAATCTTTTCCTTCAGAAACACCTGCTGCAGAACCCATGTTGAGTATGTTCCAGAGAATTCCCTAGTTCGACCAGAAATTCTAGATCTTTCTCACAATTTTAATGATTTATGTTATGATGAGCCTCCTACATATCATAGTGAACCTGGAGAGAGTCATCAAAGTGTTCAAGAAGGAAATGAGGAAGAACTTCAATTACCTCAAACATAAACTCTCTCTCACTCTCGTAATGCTCTAGTACCTTTTAGGAGAACTTTGCTCACCAACTATTTAGAATAGGCACATAGAGAACAAAGCAGAAAAAATACTAAGCTAGAAGATTGTGGCCCCCCTACTCTGCAATCCCTTCTCTTTTGTCTATACAATCAGTTTTTTCTTGATACAACTCGGTGGAAGGAAGAAAGGAAGAAGATGCAAAGAGTGATCAATGATCAAAAGGAGGAAATAGAATACCTGAAGGAGCAACTGAAGAGGAAAAAAAAGAAGATGGATTATGCCTTGAAATTGGCTGACCAAATTATAACTTGAAGGCCTCCTCCTAGGGTATATGCTATTTTATTGAAAGATAAATTCCTCTTATTTCAACTATGATTACTATGAAGGATAAAAATTTTGAGTTTAAGACAACTCAGGAATTCTATGGTTTGTATAAAACCCTTCCTACCTAGCAACAAAACCTTGTTTGTGAATTATATCTCCACAACTTCATCATTCTAGAAGAGACTGATTGGAATCCCTTATTTTACATTGGAGACATACATCTAAGAGCCTTAATGTCCTAGATGCACAATGAAGACAATTATGATAGGAATATAGATAATTATAGGGACCAAGAAAAATTAGAATAACTGCCCTTGAGGGTTGAAATTAGTTTTTCAATGTTCTACTAAGGGACTAGTTCAGTCTCACTTATGGGAGCACAAAAGAAGAAACCAGGAATAATTTTTTTGTTGTCAAAGAAGAAGTATACACATAGTATCAAGGGATGTCCTAATTCACATTTCAAAGAGACCTAGTTAGTGCCAAAAACAGATGGAATAGGTTGTAAGAGGTTTTTAAGAAGGCTAAACCATGTAGTCCTCTCAACCTTGAAGTAGAAATTCATTGAGAACCAAAATACATACAGTTAGGAAGATAAATCTGGAAAGAGCTCTGACATCCCTTGAAAATTCAGCCACCAATGCTTCTATGGCCCCTATATGATATTAATTCTACAAAACTAGGCCAATTACAGGAAGATTATAGGTTTGACTTCTGGGAGAAAACTAGAGGATTCTATTACACCTTCAAAAGTAGAAGAAGAGGGAAGACTGAATTTGGAGAATTCAGGGGAATTGAAAAGAAGTGTAATTCTTGAGGAAAATAATTATTCTTGTAGGGGGAGGATGTGTTGGATGTTATCATATTTGGGTACTATTTATGTTGCTGATATTCATGATTTGTCACTGATGTCAACATATGTTTTTGTGGAGAAAATAGACAAGTTATATGACTGACGGAAGAGTGCAAACACTGTATAGATCACTCAAAATGATCAAAGATAAGGATATGAATAAGGATGTGTAATGACCTTATTCTAAAGGTAGCTTGACTTGAGGTTACATATTGGTGATGTTACAGATGTTTTAGTGAAGACTGGTTTCTGGACTGTGACAGTAATGCTTGATAGAGAAGGTCTCTATATTTTGTGTATATCTTATAGGAAAATATGTTTTAGGGTATGTGATCTTAAGGGATGACATATGACACATTGAGTAATGTTTTTTGGTGATCGATAGTTGTGAGACTATTGGTGACATCAGCTATGGTGTGTATTCAAGAGAAGACCTATTTGGTGGCTGACTTTAGACATGTAGCATGTATTATGAATTGTGATGGCTGACTTAAGACATGTAGCATGTATTATGAATTGTGAGCATGGATTACAGAACTTGGAGTTTAACTAATGTATTGTAATTGGTGTTTACTTTTTATAGGTACCGTGTGTATCTTAGCAAGGGGTTAAACAATTATTTGTATATTGGGAAACCCTAATTGGCCAACATAATTAATTATTTGTGTATTGGGAAAGCTTAATTGGTCGACCTAATGAATTATTCTAATAGGGTTATATGAGACATTTTTTTTTTTGGAAAGGTGTGGTAGTGACTGAAAAAAGCAGAGAAGTGTGAAAATTGTGAAGCTTGTTTGGCTACTGGATCTAGAGTAGAGCTTGTGATAAGAATACTTCATTGGAACTGACCAAGAAGAGACAGTTGCTATTAGACAATTCATTGGATTGTATATTTTATCTATACACTAGTTCAGATTGTAAATCCTTGAGGGTGGCATTAACCTTCTTTGGGAAGTGTGCATGGGCACTGAGCCCACTATTACTCTTGACTCCTAACATGGTCTATCCTTTAATAGGGACTATGTACAGTAATGTTGTAATAAGCTCCTAACAGGGATAAATCTTTTAACAGAGATACTATACTCTCAATACATCATTTTTGGGTGCTAATTCCCACCCGGGTTCTACCTTTAACATAGTTTCCTCTAAAAAAAGTATTGTGTTATTGTGTTGGCATTTAATGTGTTATCATTTGCATTGAAGGTTTGGTTTATAAAGTTAAAAGTTTAATATTTTGTATCACAAGTGGTTCACCCCCCTCTCAGTTGTTCTTGTGGAGTGTTATTCCTAAAAATTGGTATCAGAGCTACTAGTCCTTAGAGATGAATCTTAACATCTTGAGGTGATCCTGAAGATGACTTACTATAGGAAGGATAGTCTGAAATTTGATCCTGAAAACTTTGACAGTTGGAAGAACAAGATGAGAACACATTTGTTATATTTGGGAATTGACTACTAGATTATCATGAAAAGGAAGGAAAACATAGCGACTGGGGATGAATTAGAGAAGGCTACTGAAGATGATAAGAAGTTATTTTCATTTAATATGGGTGCAAGGGAATCATTGATTAGTGCACTTTCTCAAGGTGAATTCATAGAGGTAAAAGACTTGGTTTCTACACATGAGATTTGGACAAGATTGGAAGCACTATATATAGGAGATAAGTTTACTAAATAGGAAAAGATACAAAACTGGAATACAAAGATGGAATCAATGAAGATGAGAGATGATTGGAACATTAGGGCATATGCACAATGAATTACAGAAGTGGTTACTGGCATCAGAAACTCTGGAAGTACTTATAGGGAGGAAGGAGTAATTGCGAAGATACTCAGATCTTTGACACCTATATACAAAACTAAAGTACAATCTATAGAGGAGATTATACCTTTGACACTGAACTTCACTAGAGAGATGTTGATTGGAAATCTTACTACTTTTGAGGCTGCAAAACTGGGAGATTTTTTACCTTAAGTAGAGTCAACATTCAAGGCGACTTTCTATAGAAATAAAAAGACCTTATTTGGAATTGCAAACACCAGCAATGGTGACTTGAGAGAAGAGTTTGGAGACTATGTTGATGAATTGGAATAGATACAAGAGGAAGAAATAAAGCTAAATGAAGTGGTAGTCCTGATGGCTAGAAGAGAAAAGAAAGCTAAGGGTAAATTTGAAGAAAAATTAGCTTTGAAATGTTTTTCATGTAAGAAGATTGGTCATTTTGCATCTCGATGTCCTACAAGGGTTCCAAATCATAAACCTAAGTTTTACAAATCTAATTATTCAAAAGACAAAGAATTTTATCATGCTAGTGAAGGCGTATCTGATGATGATATAAACTTTGATGAAATTGGATTTATGGCTATTAAGGATGATGAACCTATACATGAATAAAATCCTTAGTATCCCATGTTGAAAATAAATCTAAATGGGTTATAGATAGTGGTTGTTCACATCATATGACTAGAGATTTGGAAGAATAAGTATACATAGAGAAACCTTATGGATTTCCTTTGATAGAAAATGAAGACATGGTTTGTAAGTTGAAGAAAAAATTGTATGGACTGAAACAAGCACTGATAGTATGGTATGAAAGACTAGACAAGTACTCTCTCTCAATACAATATTTGCAATATCCTCAACATAAATCTCCCCAAAATAGTAGGGATTTTCACATAGAATCTTTCCCCCTTTGGAAGAAATGGAAAAGGGTGTCGTAACTCATCTTTAATCTTCTTTAAGGTGTAGCTTTTTCAAATGTTCTTGTCTAATATCCACGTGCAAAATCACCCAAATATGCTCCATAGTGTTCCTACGATCACTCCCCCTGAGAAGTAGATCCATACATCAAGTCCAGACAATGATATAGCTCTGAAAGCCACTAGACTAATGCATGTCTACATCAATTAATTACCACTGGGAGGGGTTCTCACCCCAAGCATTCTTTTAAGAAATTCAAAAGTATCTTTTGGCAAAGGTTTTGTAAATATATTTTCTATATGTTCCTTTGTGCTAATATACTCCCGTCTAATTTATTTCTCTACTACCTTCTCCCTCACAAAATGATACTTAATAGAAATATATTTATCCTTTGAATGGATTACAAGATTCTTCAACATATTCACTATGTCAGTGGCTATCTACTATGATAACACTAGCACATTGAATATGTCGAAGACTCCTATAATGCATTCAAAGACTAAACATATTTATATTAAGTATCATTTCTTGAGGGAGAAGGTAGAAGAGAAAGAAATTAGACTAGAGTATATTAGCACAAAGGAACAAATAGTAGATATCTTTACAAAACCTTTTCTAAAAGATGCTTTTGAATATCTTAGAAGCATGCTTGGGGTGAGAACCCCTCCCAATGGTAATTAATTGACGCAGGCATGCATTAGTTCAGTGGCTTTTAGAGCTATATCATTGTCTGGACTTGATATATGGATCTACTTCTTAGGGGGAGTGATCATGGGAACATTATAGAGCACATTTGGGTGATTTTTCACCTGGTTGTTAGAAAGGAAGATTTGAAAAAGCTACACCTTACAGAAGATTACAAATGAGTTATAGAACCCTTTGCCATTTCTTCCAAAGGGGGAAAGATTCTATGTGAAAATCCCTACTGTTTTGGGGAGATTCATTTTGAGGATGTTGGAACTCTAAAATTATAGGTAAATTTTAGAGTGTGTATTCTGAAAATTCCTCTAAGGAAAAGTTGTTGCCCTTAAAAGGCTTTTGAAAGGACCCTAGCTTGAGTGAAAGTAAAAATTTTGTGAGAAGACACTTGGGGGATGTGTTCCTCACCCTTTATTGAGAAAATTTAATAGGTTTCATATTCTAGATTTCAGTTATGATGTGTTTTGGAGATAGCCATTTAGAGGTGTTTACCCAAATCTGCACTTTGCATGTTTTCCATACTTTGCCAAGTGACCCACTTTAGAGGTTTGTATCTAATGCTCAATTTATATTCATGATATAAGGAGTTTTGGAGTATGTTTTAGGCTTGAAAGTGCACCTTCATACCCATTTTCAGACCCCTATGAGCTCAGTTGATAAGTTTTCCAAAGCCATTCCATTTGCATTTTATTCAGTTTCTCAGAATGTGAAAGTGCAGAATTCTAAGTGCCCTATTTTGAGGTCTTGCAATTTGTACCTAGTTCAAGGAAATAAAGAAATGATTATTCCTCTGCATGGAAAACCTAGAAATGTACCTTCTTGAAGAGTTTTAGACTTTGATCAATCTAGTTGATCACTTTTCCCAGCCCTTTCCAAATAAATTTTATGCAGTTTCACTGAGTTTGAGTTAAGAAAATTGTTAAGTGGCTGACTTTGAGAAGGAATGATAATTGACTAGTTGACTAGAAGAATAATAAAATAGAGAATTTGTACTCTCTATGTGAAAATGAATCCAATTCTATGCCTCCAAAACATAATGAGTTCATCTTATGGGTTTGTGAAGTTAGATCCAAACAAGATTTATTCAGTTTTCAATCAATGCATCACTAAAGTTTTCTAGGAGGCTGACTTTGCAAGCTAATATTTTTGTGCTGGTTGAATTTTATAACAAATGTGTTGATCCATTATGCTCTTTTTATATGAATTTTATCCCACATGCAGTGACAAGGCCTCAAGGCATGGGTTTCTATCTTTTCAAGGATAAATCCAAATGCATTTTATGCAGTTTGTTTATCCGCATTTGCACATTTCCAGAATCACCATGTTTGATCGGTTACATCTTGCACATGGAGTTGAATCAGGTAAAACTCTTTTAAGTTCATACTCAGTATGTTTTAAAGAATTACTATGCCAAGTGAAGATTTCTCAGCAGTTGATCCGATATTTTTTCCAAGTTGCATTTTGGGCAGGGTTTGCATGTGTTCGGAGCTTATCTCAATGCAGAATAAATGAAGTAGCCAAGTTTGATTAATGATATGTTGAAACCCTAATGTTTTATGAAAATCCATTTGGAATATGTACTCATATGTTGGAAATGAGCATAATTTTTATTTTGCATGGTTCTATGAGGCTTTTTGATCAGCTTTTAAAGCCGGTCCAGAGACCAGATGTTATTCTCGAGATCAAATTGCAGAAATGTTAAGGGTTGTTTGAAATATCCGCCAATTTTGTGTCTTATAATCCGAGTGCACAATAGTCTAAATTTTGGTAAATTGGGGGTGAAAGTGGATTTCAAAATGATGATCCTAAAATCAAGCTTCCAAGGACCCAGATTTTATTGTTAAGATTCATTGCTCTTGTGATATGGGTTTTATAGTATATTATTATTTAAAATCATTCATGTTTTAAATAATAGTATTTTGGATGTCAAGGGTTTCTTTTATGGCATTGGACATATGAAAAACAACCAGTTCCTTGAAGGTCAGTTTGAATTTGATGGTCTTAGCTATGTATTTATGGAAAAACTAAAAGGCACATGGAGTTGTTTGTTAAGGTGCCTCAAAGAAATATGCAATAAAAACAAAGACCATACGCCAAGTATGGAGCACAGAAAGGAACTTTGATTTTATCAAAATGATATGTAAAACATGGAAGCATATCCAATACATGGGTATATAGACTATCTTAAAAATCATTTGAATCAGCAATGCACAATGTGGAAACTCCAGTGGCAAAGCACATGAATTGTGAAGAATGTCACATCAGAGAATGGAGGTTGTTGCAAAAAAATGCAATGCAAGGTGTAAATTAAGATGAAGGAGTTATGTTGAGGAAGATTAAAAAATCCCATGCATGAGACAAACACATCTAACCAATGAAAATTGTATGTATAAACTAATGCTTGTGCAATGTAATATTTGAAAAGTTGTGTATTAAATGGAGGAAGACCAGCGCATGAGCAATGTTAAAAACATTAAAAGCTTGTAAATCCAATGCAAATTGCATGTGTAAAACCATGCAAGAACTCTACGCAGCATTGAAGGAGATAGCTAGAGCCTATGCCAAACAACAAGGAGAGCCCACACATTAGAAGTTTGCGCAAGTCATTGAGAGCAGAAGGTGTTGCAATAGTGAAATAAAAATGTGGAAGCGTAGAAAAATCATGTTTGTTGTTTGATGTTATGTGCATTACATTAAGAAGATAGTGCATAAATTTTTCATTAAAATCTTTCAACTAACCAAATGCAATGTGGCAGGTGTAAGCCAAGTTTGAAATGTTGCGCACAAGCTAACAAGAGTGTGCAAGACATGAACTAAAACTATGCAATGTTTTAAAAACAAAAAAGGTATGTGCAGAATGGAAACTATGGAGCCCAAGCATGGGGACATAAATTCCAACATATGTCATAGAAAATTTAAAAAAAAGAAGTTTTTGCATCATTAGTAGAGGCCTGCACAATGTTGATAGATTAGAAGGCATTGATAGTGTTGACATGGAAAATCCAGCTTGCAATGTGGAAGTAAAGGAAAATTTTCAAATGCAAATGTCATTGGATAGCGTTAAAATCAAGTGTTGGAGGATAGTGTAGTAAATTTGGAAAGTATGAGACTTGAAAGGACCAAACAAAATGCACTGCGTAGGAGGGAAAGGTTGCCAAACTTAAAAATAACAAGATCATGTAAAATGTGTATCCCTTATTGCTTGTGGGTGGTTTTTATGAAATATTTTTATAATGCAATGCTCGCACATTGAAGTGAATAAGAGCCAAGTGTGCGCTAAAATGTCGACACACTTATATGAATCATTCCATCAAAGGTTGCTCAAGAATGAGGCCTCAAATATCGATCCATATCTCTCTAGTCATGGAGTGCAAAGGTGTGTAATGGAGGCCCTCAAATTCACCTAGTTAGTGCCTATGCAAGTACACCATGAAACAAGAGATTCAAATGCATGAAAATGATATCTACTCTATATGATTGCAATGCATGAAAGGAAATTAATCTAAATGATAACAATGCATGATTAATCTATGAAAGGAAATACAAATGCAAGTTTAATCTATGAAAATAAACATGAATCTAATCTACATGAGTAGCCATGAATACAAGAAGAAGAAGACAAGAAGAGAGAAGTTGAAATATCCAAGCTCAAGTGCTCAAATCCTCCTCCAAAATTTCTCTCCAAACTTGTAGCATAAAAATACTATAATTGTGGATGATTGATGATTGATGATTATCAAATGAGGAGAGATTTTTTTATATAGGAAAGTGAACGGTTGAGATTAAGAGGCAAAAAGAATTGATCAATGGTTGAGATTAAGAGGCAAAAACCCACCACTTAGGAAGATGTGATGAAAAAGGGATTTTATTTACATTTTCATTTAATTTATTTCATTTTTCAGCAAATAAAGTGCTTTAAGTGGAGATTTTTATTTATTTAATTAAAAGAGGGGTTTTCTTTATAATTAAATAAATTAGAAGAATTTTATCTAATTAAATGGGGGAAATTGAATTTAATTAAATAAGAGGAATTTTATTTAATTAAAAAGGAGAAATTTACTTTAATTAAATAAGATAAATTTTATTCAATTAAAAGGGAGATTAAATCTTTTAATTA
>MU227345.1:2373546-2422215 GCA_018584345.1 Thuja plicata
TAGGGTTAGATCTAAAAATCAATTGTTAGGAGCAATAATAACCAGAAAATAATCCAAATGACAACTCACATCATGCATTGAACCATGTGAAAAATAAGTGCAAGCTAATCATTAAATGCCCTTTTTTAATTTTGATTTTTTACCTACAACAAGATTGGACTTATATGCCATGAATTCGGATCCCAAACCATAAATACAGAAAAGAGACCCCTATTAAAAAATAGAGAGCTTTCCAAAAATGTCAGAATTTTAAAAATATCTTTTCATTTGTGCCCTAGAGAGCCATTTTCCCAAAATAGACCATTTTTTATAAATCAACCAAATGAGTTATGATATTGCATCCAAATTTAAAAATCAAAGAACAAACCCTTGTAGAATTTAAATACCTTTCTGAAAATGTCAAAATTTCCAAAAAAATCACTGATTTGCGCCGAAAATTAAGGTTTTATGAAAAATAAAGAAAAATAAATAAAAAATTCAAAATACCTTAGAAAATTCTAAATTTTTTACTGAAGCTTCATTTATATGTCGCCAACCTGCAAACAAAATTTCAAACTAAAAATCCAAGCCGTTTAAGAGATACGATCAAATTTTTAAAAATCTAGGGTTTTCATCTCCAAGCAAATTTGCACAAGGGTTAGCCTTGAAAAACTTCAATAAAATAACCATGTAAAGATTAGAAAATCTAAAAATCTGATAAGATGAAGAAAAATCAGGAGCATCATGCCCCACGGTGGACTCCAAAAATGTGTGCTAAAAAGTTGACACACTTCTATGAATCATTCCATCCAAGGTCGCTCAAGAATGAGGCCTCAAATATCGATCCATAGCTCTCTAGTCATGGAGTGCAAAGGTGTGTAATAGAGGCCCTCATATTGACCTAGTTAGTGCCTATGCAAGTACACCATGAAACGAGAGATTCAAATGCATGAAAATGAGATCTACTCTATATGATTGCAATGCATGAAAGGAAATTAATCTAAATGATAATAATACATAATTAATCTATGAAAGAAAATACAAATGCAAGTTTAATCTATGAAAATAAATATGAATCTAATCTACAAGAGCAGCCATGAATACAAGAAGAAGAAGACAAGAAGAGAGAAGTTGAAATATCCAAGCTCAAGTGCTCAAATCCTCCTCCAAAATTGCTCTCCAAACTTATAGCATAATAATACTATAATTGTGGATGATTGATGATTGATGATTATCAAATGAGAAGGAGAGATTTCCTTATATAGGAAAGTGAACGGTTGAGATTAAGAGGCAAAAAGAATTGATCAATGGTTGAGATTAAGAGGCAAAAATCCACCACTTAGGAAGATGTGATGAAAAAGGGATTTTATTTACTTTTTCATTTAATTTATTTACTTTTTCAACAAATAAAGTGTTTTAAGTGGAGATTTTTATTTATTTAATTAAAAGAGGGGTTTTCTTTATAATTAAATAAATTAGAAGAATTTTATTTAATTGAATGGGGGAAATTGAATTTAATTAAATAAGAGGAATTTTATTTAATTAAAAAGGAGAAATTTACTTTAATTAAATAAGATAAATTTTATTTAATTAAAAGGAAATTAAATCTTTTAATTAGATAAAAATGATCAAACCTTAGGAAATATTGAAATAATTGAATAATTAAATTAATTACAATTTGATCAAGAAAATTGATTTGAATTGAAAATATTGCAAAGCATTGATTCAAGAAATTGATAAAATGGGGCCGAAAGTCTAGGCGACCATTTTAGGGTGCATACACCAAGAGGCTCACTGGTGGGCCCCTTAGATGGTGGAATGCATGAAGTAGTGGGCCCCAAATTTTGGGCGCTAAAATTGCAAGGCTTGAAAAACTTTCAAAATTTTAAACCCACATTGGTGGGGAAGTTGAACTTTGTAATGTATAAAAGGTAAAACACATAGCATGTAATATGAAGAAGGAACCCAGAGGATCTAGGTACGCACACAAGAGGTGCCTCGGTTTGTGTTCCAGAAAGGCAACTTTTAAGGAAACATGTTTTTGGTGGGACTCACACATAGAGGTGACAGGACACGTGGCGGTAAGGCATTAAGTCGCTTGAAAAGCTCACGGTTAGATAGATGACTATGATATTTGAAGGCAGCAGTTAGTTAACTAAGTCATGTGATCGTTGAATGCTAGTGTTTAAACCAAAAAAATTTATAGATTTAGAGAAACCTTAGTTTCTAGGTCGCAAGATGCTAGTGGTTAAGTAAAAAACACAAGAGATTCTGAGGTAGCAGTCAGTTAACTATGTTGCATGATCACCAGATGCAGGCGGTTAGTGGAAAAAGATCTGGAGATTCAGAGATAGTGTAGTCTCGTGATCTCTAGACTTAACCATGGCCAGAGAAAACATGAAGTTAGGAGACAACAGCTAGTTGACCATGTGCCAAATCTCCAGATGTTGGTGGTTAAGACCAGATCATTCCTAGATTACACCCAAGTCGTCGGATCCAATCAAGATCAAAGGTTCTCTCCAAGTCTCCCAATTAACTCAGGGTTAAGGAAAAAATTATAAGATTTAGAGACTAGGATGATCTCCTAATCTCCAAATGAACCCAGTGTCAAAGTGGGGTCAAGGTTAAGTTTATTCAAAGATTAGGATATAAAGGCTTGTCTCCAAGTCTCCAAATCTAATCAGGGTTAGCACCATCATTCAGAGATCCAGAGGTAAAGGAAGTCTCCCAATATCTAGATAAACCAAGGTCAAGGATGAGTTCAAGTCAAGTTTATTCAGAGATTAGGAGATAAATCTCCAAATAGCCAAGCCAAGCTTAGTTAAAGAGAAGTGAACCAACACATGGCACTTGTCAAAATCTGGTGAATTCTGGGAGTAAAAGTGCAGAAAAGAGGTAAATGCAAGACAAAGAAATGTGCATAATTAAAAAGTAAAAGGTTTTAAAAGATTATAGTTTGTGCATAAATATTAAAGGCCAAGTAAAAGTCATATTTGCATCAACAAAGATATTATATGTAAAATTGAAATAATTTGCAAGTTGAAGTATTGAAACACTATAGTCTTGTAAAATATTTTTATTTCAAGCTTGAAAGAGAAGCATTCATGAGAGGCAATTTTCACAGAGAATGAAATTGGATTTTAAAGAGGCAATTAGAATCAAAATGGTAAAAGAGAATGATTACAAGAAAGAGGCAATTACATAAGGAGATCATATTTCTTGAGAGGAAGAAGATATTTGTTAAAAAGACAGGTGTCAGTTTGCTAAAAATATCTTTTCCATTTTCTCTATATCTTTCTTCTTCTCGATTGTAAAAGGATGGTGAATTCACAACTGTGAGATAGATTTCTAAATTTTGTTTAGTTTTCAAGCATTTTGAATTTCTGAATGTACTGAAGTAGAGATATATTAATAAAATATAAATGGAAGTTCATGTTTCACATTTATAATGTCTTCTTGTGTTATATTTATGTTCTTGTATGTTTGATCTATAAGGAATTTTAGATATACTGGTTACAATGTAACTGTGAGGTTGTTTGTAAGTTTCTTTCAAGGAGGGAAGAAATCTTATGAATAGTTTTAGAGGGCTAAATATTAGTGTGGGAATTTGATACATGGGTGTGGGAATGAGAAGGTGCTTTGTAAGGCACTCCATCTAAGTTTTATGTGTGTTCTAGTTAATTATTTTTTGTGAATGTATGTTACAATTGACTCTTTATCTTGGCTTAGGCACTAGTCTACATTTTGATTAGTAGTTCTCGTCATCAAATTTAAATCTAAATAATTCTTTACATTTATGTTATTAAGAACATTCATGTTTATTAATTGTGTTGAAGAATAAAATTCATTTTGTTGATTCCTTAGAGAGAGAATCATTAGGTCAGCATGCCTGAGTCTAGAACTCAAATAGAAGAAGGATGAGAATCTTTATTCCACTGTTATTTTCCCTTGTTAAGTTCATGGTCTAGCTTGTTAAGCTATGCATTATATTGGTCATGTTCATTTGCAAGTTGTTTTGTCAATTGTTGTAGTAAAAGACAAGAGAAAATTAGTGAAATCCTTGATCCACTAATAAGTTTTACTGAGAAGCAATAACTTGTAGAAGGTACACCTACCTGAGTCTGTGGAGCTCAAAGAAGAAGGAAGATGAATCCTTGTCAATTAGACTTTTACTTGTAAGAATCAAAACTTGGGAATATAAGAGTCAAGAATAATTACTATATTGAGATTCTACAAGGAAAAGCACTAACAAAATGATGATGTTGTTGGTGATGGAAGTGTAAAAGTCTTGTGAAACTTTGCTAGCCATCTCTAAGGATTAATTGTTCTATTATCATATCATTTTCCCATTTGATTCACTAACAAAATGGCAAATCTGCTAGGGATAAAGATGAAATAGTCTTGTTGAGCTTTTCAGAAAATCTCTGGTGTTTTTAAAGGTTAAATCAAATTTTAGATTGAGTTTGCCCATTTGAGTCGCGCTAACAAAATGGTGACTTTGCTGGGAAAGATGTAGAAAATATTTCTTTACTTGTCAAAGAACCTCTGTTGTTCTAAATTTCATATCCAATCCCAAAAATATTTATGAAATTTAATCCCATAGTTGTTGTGGGTGGTGAATCTATTTAAACTTGGAGAACCCTGGTTGTTTTGTGCCAGTGTAAAGTTGTAACCATAAATGTTATGTGAAGTTTAAGATCAATAAGTTTAAGATGACTGTTTACTTGCTTGGCTGAATCAATATCAGAATATGATTGTAAGAAAGAGAGTCAAGAAAAAGAATCTAAAATTTGTTTCAGATCTTTGAGGGAGAATAGCCTGGAAAGTGTTTTTATTTATAGTGAATTGAAAAAGGATTATGTGACTTTGTTGGTTGGAACAAACCCAGAATTAAAAGTAATTTGTAAATGTCTCTTGTTGTTTTAAATTTTTCCTCTGTAAGGAGGTGGAAAATCTGTGAGAAAATAATCTGATGGAGCTACAAAAATGCTCTAGATCTACCCTGTATCTAGTAAAGAAGAAGAAAGAATAGCAGCTGCAATTTTTTTCCAGGTAATCCTTTGTTTTTGCAAAAAAAAAAGTCCCTTAATAGGTGATCAAATCACTAAGAAAAGGGGAAAATAGATTTGAAGTATGTCATGCTTCTTGGTTGAAGTTTTAGTTTTAAAAATCAGAAGTATGCGCTGGTTTCATGAAGTTAATGGTTTCATAAACTCAGATAGAAATTTTTGTAATAGAATAAGATGTGTTATTAAATAAGTGGCTAAAATGGAAATTCCAGCCTTCATGGATCAAGATATTTTTTCTAGATCTGAAGTTTATGAGAAAGTTCTTGAAAATGTTAATAGAGAAAGGGATATGTCATTGATAAATCAAATAATCTAACAGAAATGCATGTTGATTTTAAGATGTGAAATAGGAGAGAGAAAATAAGAATCAACATTTTTGTTTTATGAGAAGTTTCGTGAAGCTTATAATGAGCTTCCAATAGGTGTTGATTTTCAAGAATCCACATATTTTGAAATGTTTATAGAGCTTAGTATGCCTGAATTGGTCAATTAGTCAGCATCCCTTAGAGAAGAAGAAATTGAACATACCATAGAATGGATAGATTCGATTGAAAAATCAGAATATGAAAATGTTGAGGATGTTAAATTTAGTTATGCTAATAATGTTGATTATGATGTTGATAATGAATTTTTTGAATAACAAGAAGATGAAGATGAATTTGTAGCTGGAAACTTTCCCCTTGAGTTTGTAGATTGTTCTTTTTCTCAGCATAATAATAATGATTTATTGTTTCAGTTTGAAGAAGTTTTGTGTGAAGAGCAAGAGCATGACTATGATGTGGATGTAAGTTTTTGTAATGATGTCTTTGCACAAAATTATATAAGAAAAGAGGTCTCGATTCTTGTTTCCAGCGAGGAAGATATTTACAACATTGAGAAGAAGACCACAAAAATTGAACATGAAGTCCAATTCCCACTAATCCATGAGCAAATTTCAAAACTATTAGATGCTGATTTGCAGAGGTATATACGCGCCTAAATTTGACTCTAGAGTTTCTTGCTGGATAAATATATGTTTTGATAAAGAATATATTAGTGAGGGCATGCAATGTGAAACATATGTTGAGCTTCTTTTTCCTACTTTTGAGGCACATAATGTGCAAGTTGAAAGTACATATAATTATGATAAATTTTATGTTGTCATTTATGATGAATATGAAGATATATGTAAGGATTCAGATTTCTATGAGCCTAGTGTCAGCGATTCTTGTATATGTTATGATGCTGAAGGAAGTAACAAGTCTGAATGTGCTTTCTTAGATTTGAAAGTGAGCAAAGAACCATTGATTGACAATGCTTTCTTATATTTAAAATATGTTGATAGAAGTATTGATCAGCAAGCTACCTCTGATTTTATGCAGTAAAATTTTTGTTTCGAGGTGTTGTATTTTAGTTTGAAAAGTGGTGTTACAAAAGAAACATGTTCTTAGGTGCAAACTAATGTTCAGTATATGGATGTTTCTAGCCATGAGAATGATTTGGAATGTTTCTTTTTTCAGCAAGTCAATGAGAGTGAAGGGTTTGATATTTTGGTGTCACACAATGATCAACATTCACAGCGGTTTGATGACGTGGTTTACCAATTGATGGTAAGTTTTTAGATTGCTTTTTGTTTGATATAATGAAGATTCATTACAGTATTTTTGATCAGGCAGATGGAAGCGATAGTTTCATCTTACCTTTGATCTATGGAGATGAGAAATAGATGTATGACAAAGGTAAGAGTTGATTCCAATTTTAGGGCTTTAGGCCTTTTGTAACTATTCTCCATGTTTGTACATTTGCTTTCCTTTTAGTTATGTGGTGTGTTTTCTTTCAATAAGGATTCCCAGTTTTTGAAAAGAGAAGAGAAAGGATGAAAATGTTTGATTTGTTTTATTGAATGGTCTACTTTAACAATGAGATTATAATTTCTCGGCATGCCCGCATGGGGAATGGGTTTTAAATCAAAGCCACTGTTGGAACTCTAAAATTCTAGGTACATTTTAGAGTGTGTATTCTAAAAATTTCTCTAAGGCAAAGTTGTTTCTCGTAAAAGGCTTTTGAAAGGACCCTAGTTCGAGTGCAAGTAAAAAAGGACCTAAAGTTTTTTGTGAGAAGCCACTTGCGGGATGTATTCCTCACCCTTTATTGAGAAAATGTAATAGTTTTCAGATCTCATATTTCAGTTATGATGTGTTTTCAAGATAGCCATTTGGAGGTGTTTACCCAATGTTGCACTTTGCATATTTTCCATACTTTTCCAGGTGACCCACTTCATAGGTTTGTATATAATTATTAGTTGATAGTCATGATATAAGGAGTGTTGAATTATGTTTTAGGCATGAAATTGAACCCCCATGCCCATTTTCAAACCCATGTGAGCTCAGATTATAAGTTTTCCAAAGCCATCTCATTTGCATTTTATTCAGTTTCTCAGAATGTGAAAATGCAGAATTCAAGTGCCCTACTTTGATGTCTTACAATTTTTACCCGGTTCAAGGACATAAAGGAATGATTATTCCTCTGCATGGAAAACCTAGAAATGTACCATCCTGAAGATTTTTAGACTTTGATCAATCCATTTAATCACTTTGCCCAGCCCTTTCCAAATCAAGTTTTTGTAGTTTCACTGAGTTTGAGTTAAGCAAATTGTTAAGTGGCTAACTTTGAGAAGCAATGATAATTGACCGGTTGATAGGAAGAACAAGAAAATGGAGAATTTGTACTCTCTATAGGAAAATGAATCTAATTCCAAGCCCCCGGACCATGAGGAGTTCATCTTATGGGTTTGTGAAGTCAGATCCAAACAATATTTAATCAGTTTTCAATCAATGCATTAGTAAAGTTTTCTAGGAGGCTGACTTTGCAAGCTAATATTTTGGTGCTTGTTGAACGTTATAAAAAATGTGTTTATCCATTATGCTCTTTGTATATGAATTTTATCCCACATGCAGTGAAAAGACCTCAAGGCATGGGTTTCTATCTTTTCAAGGGAAAATCCAAGTGCATTGTATGCAGTTTGTTTATCCACATTTGCACACTTCCAGAATCACCATGTTTGATCCATTACATCTTGCACATGAAGTTGAATCAGGTAAAACTCTTTTACGTGCATGCTTAGTATGTTTTAAAGAATCACTATGCAAAGTGAAGGTTTCTTTGGAGTTGATCCAATATTTTTTCCAAGTTGCATTTTGGGCAAGGTTTGCATGTGTTTGGGGCTTATCCGATTGTAGAATAAATGAAGTAGCCAAGTTTGATTAATGATATCTTGTAACCCTAATTTTTTTATGTAAATCCATTTGTAAAATATACCCATATGTTGGAAATGAGCATAGTTTTTAGATTGCATGATTCTGAGGCTTTTTGATCGGTTTTTAAAGCTGGTTCTAGAGACCGGATGCTATTCTTGGGATCAAATTGTAGAAATGTTAAGAATGGTTTGAAATGTCCGCCAATTTAGTGTCTTCTAATCTAAGTGCACAATAGACTAAATTTTGGTAAACTATGGGTCAAAGTGGATTTCAAAATGATGATCATAAAATTTGATTGTTAAGATTCATTGCCCTTGTGATATGGGTTTTATAGTATATTATTATTTTAAATCATTCATAGTTTA
This sequence comes from Thuja plicata, assembly GCA_018584345.1. Classification (NCBI taxonomy): domain Eukaryota; kingdom Viridiplantae; phylum Streptophyta; class Pinopsida; order Cupressales; family Cupressaceae; genus Thuja; species Thuja plicata. The sequence goes on from MU227345.1 coordinate 2,382,196, forward strand.
AATAATAGTATTTTGGATGTCAAGGGTTTCTTTTATAGCATTGGAAATATGACAAAAAACCAGTTCCTTGAAGGTTAGTTTGAATTTGATGGTCTTGGCTATGTATTTATAGAAAAACTAAAAGACACATGGAGTTGTTTGTTAAGGTGCCTCAAAGAAATGGGCAATGAAACAAAGACCATACACCAAGTATGGAGCACAATAGGGCACTTTGGTTTTATCAAAATGCTATATAAAATGTGGAATCATATCCAATGCATGGGTATATAGACTATCTTAAAAACTGTTTCAATCAGCAATGCATAATATGGAAACTCCAGTGGTAAAGCACATGAATTGTGAAGAATGTCTACTAGAGAATGGAGAAAATGGGAGAATGGGCACATGGGCCATTGAACAGAGGTTCTTGCAAATAAATTCAATGCAAGGTGTAAATTAAGATGAAGGAGTTGCGAGGAGGAAGATTAAAAAATTCCACCCATGAAACAAAAACATCAAACCAATGCAAATGGCATGTATAAACTAATGCCTACACAATGCAATATTTGAAAAGCTACATATTAAATGGAGGAAGACCATCGCATAAGAAATGTTAAAAAAATTAAAAACTTGTAAAGCTAATGCAAATGGCAGGTGTAAAACCATGCAAGAAGTCTACATAGCATTGAAGGAGGCAGCTGGAGCCTACGCCAAACACGAAGGAGAGCCCACGCATTAGAAGTATGCACAAGTCATTAAGAGCAGAAGGAGATACTCCAATGAAATAAAAATGTGGAAGCATAGAAAAAGCATTTTTTTTGTTTGATGTGATACGCATTACACTAAGAAGCTAGTGCATAAAGATTTCATTAAAATCTTTCAATTAACTAAATGCAATGTGGCAGGTGTAAGCCAAGTTTAAAATGTTGCGCAAAAGCTAACAAGAGTGTGCAAGACATGAACTAAACCTGCGCAATGTTTTAAAAACAACAAAGGTCTGTGCAAAATGGAAACTATGGAACCAATGCATAGGGACATAAATTCCAACATATGACATAGAAAATTGTAAGAAAAGAAGTTTGTGCATCATTAGCTGAGGTTTGCGCAATGTTGGAAGATCAGAAGGCTTGTGCAATGTTGACATGGAAAAGCCACTGCAATGTGGAAGTAAAGGAAAAATTTCAAATGTAAATGCCATTGGATGGAATTAAAATCAAGTTTTGGAGGATATCTCAGTAAATTTGGAAAGTCTGAGACTTGAAAGGACCAAACAAAATGCACTGTGAAGGAGGTAAAGGCTGCCAAACTTTAAAATAAGAAGAGCATGTAAAATGTTTATCCCACATTGCTTATGGGTGGTGTTTCTGAAATGTTTTTATAATGCAACACTTGCACATTGAAGTGAATAAGAGCCAAGAGGCTCACTGGAGGGCCCCTGAGAGGGTGGAATGCATGAGTTAGTGGGCCCCAAATTTTGGGCGCTAAAATTGCAAAGCTTTAAAACCTTCAAAAAGTTTAATCCCACATTGGGAAGATAAACTTTTTAATGTATAAAAGGTAAAACACATAGAATATAATATGAAGAAGGAGCCTGAAGGCTATGGGCATGCACGTAGGAGGTGCCTTGGTTTGCATGCCAGATAGGAAACTTTGAAGGAAACATTTTTTTGGCTGACCCATGCACGGAGGAGACAGGACACATCGTAGTATGGCATGAATTCGCTAGAAAAACCCGTAGATAGCCAGATGAGTGTGAGATTCAGAGGCAGTGGTCAGATAAATGAGTTGTATGATCACTGAATGCTATCGGTTAAGGAAAAAAAATTCATGTATTCAGAGATACCTTAGTCTCCAGGTTTCCAAATGCTAGTGGTTAATAGAAAACACCAGAGATTCCAAGGTAGCACTCAGTTAACCGGGTCGCGTGATCGCCAAATGCTAGCTGTTAGTGGAAAAAGATCTGGAGATTCATAGATTATGCATTCGCATGATCTGTAGACTTAACCATAGCCAGAGAAAAAATTTAGAGATTAGGATACAATAATTAGTTGACCACATGCTACATCTCTAGATGCTGGCGGTTAAGACCATATCATTTTGAGATTACGCCCAAGTCGTCAGATCAGATCAATATCATGGGTTCTCTCTAAATCTCTAAATAAACTCAGAGTTAATGAAAAAATTCTGAGATTCAAAGACTAGTGTGATCTCCTAATCTCTAGATGAACCCATGGTTAGAGCAGGGTCAAGGTTAAGTTTATTCATAGATTAGGAGATAAAGGCTTGTCTCCAAGTCTTGAGATCTAATTAGGGTTAGTGACATCATTTAGTGATATAGGGGTAAAGGAAGTCTCCCAATGTCTAGATAAACCAGGGTCAAGGATGAGTTCAAGTCAAGTTTACTTAGAGATTAGGAGATAAATCTCCAAATAGCCTAGCCAAGCCTAGTTAAAGAGCAGAAAACCAACACATGACACTTGTCAAAATCTGGGGAATTCTGGGAGTAAAAGTGCAGAAAGGAGGTAAATGTAAGACAAAGAAATGTGCAGAATTACAAAGTAAAAGGATTTCAAAGCTTATAGTCTGTGCATACATATTAAAGGACAAGTAAAAGTCAGATTTGCATAGACAAAGATATTATATGTAAAATTGAAATAATTTTCAAGTTGAAGTATTGAAAAACTATAGTCTTGTGAAATATTTCTATTTCAAGCTTGAAAGAGAAGCATTCATGGGAGGCAATTTTCACAGAGAATGAAATCAGATTGAAAAGAGGCAAGTAGAATCAAATTAGTAAAAGGGAATGATTGCAAGCAAGAGGCAATTACAAAAGGAGATCAAATTTCTTGAGAGGATGAAGATATTTTTTAAACAAACAGGTGTCAGTTTGCTAAAACTGGTTTTTCCATTTTCTCTATATCTTTCTTCTTCTCAAATTTACAAGGATGGCAAATTCACAACTATGAGGTAGATTTGTTTTTTGTTTTTTCTAGTTTTCAAGAATTTTTTTTTATGAATGTATGGAAGCAGAGATATATTAATAAAATACAAATGGAAGCTCGTGTTTCACATTTATGATGTCTTCTTGTGTTATGTTTATGTTCTTGTATATTTGATATGCATGGCATTTTAGATATACTGGTTACAAGGCAACTATGAGGTTATTTGTAAGTTTCTTTCAAGGAGGGAGTAAATCTTATGAATAGTTTCAGAGGGCCAAATATTTGTGTGGTAATTTGATACATGGGTGTGGGAATGAAAAGGTGGTTTGTAAGGCACTCCATCTAAGTTTCATGTGTGTTCCAGTTAATTAATTTATAAGAATATATGTTCCAATTGACTCTTTGCCCTGGATTAGGCACTGCTCTACATTTTGATTAGTAGTTCTCATCATCAAATTTAAATCTAAATAATCCTTTACATTTATGTTATTAAGAACATTCATGTTTATCAATTGTAATGAAGAATACAATTCATTTTTTTGATTCCTTGGAGAGAGAATCATTAGGTTAGCCTACATGAGTATAGAACTCGAATAGAAGAAGGATGAGAATGCTTATTTTAGTGTTATTTTCCCTTGTTAATTTCATGGTCTCGCTTGTTAGGCTCTGCATTATATTGGTCATATTCATTTACAAGATGTTTTGACAATTGTTGCAATAAAAGATAAGAACAAATCAGTGAAATCCTTGATCCACTAATAAGTTTTACTTAGAAGAAGTAACTTGTAGAAGGTACACCCACCTAATTCTATGGAGCTCAAAGAACAAGGAGGATAAATCCTCATCAATCAGTCTTTTACTTGTAAGAATCAAAATTTTGGAATCTAAGAGTCAAGCATAATTTCTATATTGAGATTCTACAAGAAAAAGTACTAGCAGAGGATATTGAGAAGATTGTATTGAGAGAGAGTACTTTTTGGGTTGATGGATTTTTCCATATGTTTCCATGAATGCCAAAGGGGGATATTGTTGGATGATATCATATCTAGGTACTATTTATGTTGTTCATATTCATGTTTTGTCACTAATGTCAACATATGTTTCCATGGAGAGAACATGCTAGTTATTTGACTGACAGAAGTGTACAGACACTATACGAATGATTTAGAATGATCAAAGACAAGGATATGAAGAAGGATGTGTGATGAAATTTTTCCTAATTTTGATTGACTTGAGGTTACATATTGGTGATGTTACAGATTTTTTAGTGAAGACTGGTTTCTAGACTATGACAATAATGCTTGACAGAGCACGTATTTGTATTTTGTGTATATCTTATAGGCGAAGATGTTTTAGGGTATGCAAGCTTAAGGGATGACATAGGACACATTGAGGAATTTTTTTGGTGATCGATAGTTGTGATATTATTGGTGATGTCAGCTATGTCATGTATTCTGAAGGATACCTATTTAGTGGCCGACTTCAGACATGTAGCATGTATTATGAATTATGAGCATGGATTGGAGATCTTGGAGTATAAATGATATATTGTAGTTGATGTTTACTTATTATAGGTACTGTGTGTATCTTAGCAAGGGGTTAAATAATTATTTGTATATTGGGAAAGCCTAATTGGCCAACCTACTTAATTATTTGTGTATTGGGAAAGCTTAATTGGCCGACCTAATGAATTATTGTAATAGGGTATATATGAGATATATTTTCTTTTGGAAAGATATGGTAGTGATTGAAACAGAGAAGTGTGAAAGCTGCAAGGCTTGTTTGGGTGTTGGATGTAGAGAAAAGTTTGTGATAACAATACTTCATTGGAACTGACCAAGCAAAGATAATTGCTATCAGACAGTTCACTGGATTGTATATTTTCTATATAAAATTGTTCGGATTGTAAATCCTTGAGGGTGGCATTAACCTTCTTTGGTCAGTGTGTCTGGGTAGTAAGCCCACTATTACTCCTGACTCCTAACAGGATCTATCCTTTAACAAGGACTATGTACTATAATGTTGTACTAGGTTCCTAACATGGCTAAATCTTTTAACAAGGATACTATACTCTCAGTACATCATTTTTGGGTGTTATTCCCACCGGGGTTTTAACTTTAACAGGGTTTCGTCGAAAAAAAGTATTGTGTTATTATGTTGGCATTTACTATGTTATCATTTGCATTGAATTTTTGGTTTATAAAGTTTAAAGTTTAATATTCTATATCACAACTAATTCACTCCCCTCTCATTTGTTCTTGTAGACTGTTATTCCTAACAAGATGATGGGGAAATAATTTGTCTCTATTTTATGATGATTTTATGCTATGTTTAAAAGACATTTCCAAAACACTTGTGAAACTTTTAAATACTTGAACTTATGAACACTCTATAAGTACAGTCAGATCCACAAATCCTATGGGTAGATAGTAGTTACATACTTTGCTAAATGTTATATATCTATCATAGTATTTCATATAATTGTTTGAATGTGTGTTCTAACATTTGGATTAAGTTGAATAGTTGACATGAATATATATATATATATATATATGTGTGTGTGTGTGTGTGTGTGTGTGTGTGTATTATATATACACATATATCTATAGATATATATACATACATATATATACATATATATGTATATATATTATATATATAGATATATATATATATATATACATATATATATATATATATGTATATATATACATACATATATATATATATATGTGTGTGTGTATATATATATATATATATGCATGTGCTAACCTGCCAGAAGAGAGGAGAGGCTTAAGAGTGGATTGGCGACATTGATGAGGAAATGATGAAGTCCCAGCTACAATGAGGAGAACCATTATAACACCATGAGACATGCCTGCTAAATTGAAGGATCCATCATCTTAGGGAATATAGGAACACAACTATGGTATATTTTCTCTATGGTCAATACTCTATTGAAGCGGTTATCCAGTCTTTTATGATATTCTGTCACGGGTTGTTGCATTCTCCTTTCTCTATGGTCTGAATCAGTTAGACCTTATCTTTATACTTTAAATAATTATCAATCCTCTATATAAAGGGATATGATTGTTAGATTGTAGTTAGTTGGATAATATACTATTGTTTCATTTGAACAACAAAGTTACTCTTTCTAGTTTTGTGCATTATTTTCACTATGATGTAATCAGTTTTTCTGGAAATATAATGAAGGAGTGATTTTGAGTTATATTCTATGTTATTAGTTAGCAGAAGCTAACCAAGGGGGCCCACTTGGAGGAGGGATTATATTAGACTAGGTTAAAGTTTCTTTCAGCATTTACAACATTTCAAGTAGAATTTACTGCTTCCTCCTGCAGCATTTTAACTCATGTATTTTCTTGCAACACTTGAAGGGATAATTATAGTGAATGCTTTGGGTTGGTAGAATAGGTTAAAGTTGAGTTTACAGTTTTCAGCATTAATTTCATTAAGTAGTTGTGTGTATTTACTTTCTTGTAGCAATAGCCTAGGTCTCTTTCATGTATTTTTCCTTCTTGCAGCTTATGTGATATGACTCTTTGAGAGAATTGGTGCATAAATTGTGTTGTCCCACTTCAAGTATACATCCCAAGGTTGAAAATTCAAATGCACTTCATGATAGGGAAAATAATCCTCAGTTGAATACACTATTCCTAGGAGAAGCTTTGGCATGATTTATTATTACCTATTGTGAGGGTGTTTAGCAGTGATCCTAAGGAGTGAGCCTATTGTTTCTCTTGAATACTAATAGGGCATGTCCTTTAAAAATAACCATGTACTATATGTAAAAATCAAATCCTAACATGGATAAATCACCTAACATGGATACTATACTTTCAGTGTATTATTTATGCATAATAATTTCCACCGAGGTTTTTCCCTTAACAAGGTTTCCTCGACAACAAATGGTTTTGTTATGGTGTTGTTGATAATGTGTTCAGAATTGCATTTATCTTGTGATTGTTAAAGGTTAAATTTTAAATATTTGGCATACAACTCATTCACCCCCCCCCCCTCTCATTTGTTCTTGTGGACTATTAATGCTAACAAGGATTATACATAGGATCATTTTAATTGAATTTTTGGTATTATAAGGAAGATAAAGGCACTTGTCTTATATTGACTTATGGTGGTTTAATCAATTATTTTTAGGGTATTCCTAATTGAGCATTAGATTTATGATTCACAACTTTTATACAATTTATATTTCAAATCATTTTATATATAGCATATATTTCAAAGCATTCAATAGTTGTTTTTGATTCAAGAAAGTAATTTTCCATCTTGAAGATATTATCCACTTTCATATACCTTATTATCTACTATAAAAATCCTTTAACTAACATTTTTGGGTTGAGGTATAGGCCCACCCACCTTGGTTATGTAGATCCTAAAGTGAAGAGGAATTTGATCGATTGATTATTCATGGCAGCTGGCCAAGTTTGGATGGAAATACCATAATTGAGTAGGCAAGCTCATAGGATTCCAATCTATTGATTTGGGAACCAACAAGCTAATCTACATAACACTATCATTACTAGAAACTAATATCTTAATGCATTTTCTTCTCTGTCACTATCCCTAGACTCTACTCTATTTATTTGTGAATTGATTCCCAAACTTTCTTGATTCACACACTCACTTGATTTTTCCAAGGCACCAATGTATTCCTTATATACAAAATAGACTATTAGAGATAAAATTAAGGTCATCAAAACTAAAAGGATATTACAAATTCTTTCTATGTTGTCTAAGGAAACAACAAGATCAATATAAAAAATATATGAACCAAGGACCCAAATGGATAAGTGAACATTAAATAAATAGGCCCTATATAGCATGAACCCATCTAGATAATATATAAGCATTAAGTATGAGACCCAGACCTAAATCATAGATTTTAATAATCTATAAATATAGCACTCAGATCTAAAATTGAAAGCATGATCCATCTCAAGCAAAAGGACCAAGAACACACTACACATGTCCCAATGTCAGATCGACAATAAGTCAAACATTAACCAAAGATAAATCAAACATGTAGAATAAAATGGCTAATGGTAACTAGACCTCCACATGCTCTGGAGAGATCTATATGCCACATCGGAGACCATGTCAACATGGCACATTATAATTCTTCTCAACATGCCACATCATAATTTTTCATAACATATTTTTGAATAAGAACAATAACTGGAAAGCATGGAAACACAGGATGACAGTATCTCCAGAATACTAGGAACACAATCCTGATCACCAAAAAATGCCACAACCAAAACCAAGTCTTGAATATATCTGAAAGAGTAGTAGCACAACTTTAACCCTAATTTTTGGAAGAGAATCACTCTAGAAAGACAAACAACTGCAACTATAAGGTTTCTAATAACAATGCAATACAGTGCTACAATAGACATTCAGACCAAGTAGACATAAAGAAATAAGAATATAATACAGGAGTTCTAAATAAGACCATCTACTAATGATCATAGGATACATTCATCTCTTCCACATTTTTGAGACCATATAGGATACATACATGTCTTCCACTATATTGAGACTAAATAGGATACATACCTATCTTTCACTGTTCTGAGACCATACAAGACTAAGAGTGTACATATCTTCCAATACACTGAAAGTTAAGCATACTAACCCTCATCACAAAGAAAAGTATACATCCAGACCACAAATATTGAGGGAACACAAGCTCAAACTCCTCTATAACATATGTAACACAATGTTTGACATCAATGACAACATATATTTCTAGAAAATCCCCCTTTATAATTGATGGAAAGTAGCCACTAAAAATGTCAAGTCCCCCTTACTGTAAGACCAATTTTTATTTTATTTCTCCCCCATTTCCATCAAGGAAGAAGATCAAAACATGTCTTTTGTTTTCCCCCCTAAGAGTAGCCACAAGCATCAATACAAAAGGAACTTTACAAATAAATGCATCAAACATATTTTCTTTTTTAGAAGGAGGGATAATAACCCCAAGCTTCTCATGAATAAATTCAAAAGTATCTTTGTGTAAATATTTAGTGAATATATCTGCAATTATTTCCTGGGTAGGAATATACTCTACTCTTACTTCCCTTTCAACAAATTTTTCTCTTAAAAAATGGTATCTCATTTATATATTCTTTGTTATTGAGTGCATAACTAGATTTTTGGAAATATTTATTACACTTGTATTGTCACACATCATGGGAATAGCTTCATTCAATGATACTTTTATATCTTTGAGTGTTTGTTTCTTCCAGAAAACCTAAGTGTACAACAAGATGCTATAGCAATATATTCTACTTCTACTGTGGATAAAGATATTGAATCCTACTTCTTACTAAACCATGAGGCATGTCCATCTCCTAAGAATAATACTCCACCATTATTTCTTCTCTTTTTGTCAATACATCCTACCCAATCAGCATCGGTATAGGCCTATAAATTAAGGTTACCTTATCTTTTATACCATAGTCCATATTTTTTTGTTCCTTTTAAGTATTTGAAGATTATTTTCACAACTTTCTCATGACTAACATTTGGTTTACCTTGAAATCTAGTGACCAAACACATAGCCTACATAATATCTAGTCTATAAGTAGTAGATATATTAATCCACCAACGATTCATCTTTACTTTGTCTAATCAACCTCTGGTCATCATCTTTGTAAATATTGCAACCAAAAATGATAGGAGTTGTAACAGGTGTACAATGATCCATACCAAACCTCTTAAACATTTGGAATTTACATATTATTTTGTGAAATAAAAATTCCATCAGCTATCTAACTAACTTGTAAACCAAGAAAAGATGTTAACTCACCTGTCATGGATTTTTCAAATTCTTTATGCATTTCTACAGAAAACTCTTTGTGCATTTTATCATATGTTCCAAAAATGATGTCATCTACGTATAATTCTACAATTAACATTGTGTCACCTTTTATTTTAAAATAGAGTTTACTATAAGTGGTTCCCTTTTAAAAATTCTATTGTATTAGATATTTGTCCAATCTTGCATACCATGTCCTAAGTGTTTATTTCAGTCTATGAAGAGCCTTTTTCAATCTGCATACCATATTTGGTTCTTCTAAAAACTTGAATCCTTTTGTTTTCTCTATGTATACCTCTTTTTAAAGTTCTCCATTCAAAAATTTTGATTTTAAATTCATTTGATATACTTTAAAATTCTTATAGGCATAAATAGCAAGAAACATTCTTATAGCTTCCATCCTTGTCACAGGAAAAATTGTTTCTTCAAAATCAACTCCTGTAACCTGTGAATAGCCCTTACATACTATTCTATCCTTATTCCTTATAACTTGTCCTTGAACTCATTTAACTTGTTTCTAAAAACCCACTTGGTTCCTATTGTATTTGTGTCTATTGGTTTGGGTACTAGTTCCCAAGTTTCACTCTTTTGTATTTGGCTCAGTTCATCTTCCATTTCTTTGATCTAAATTTCTTCCTTTCTTGCATCTTAATAACATTTTGGTTCAACCATTGATATAAAACAACAGTTTATCTATTCTTGTGATCTAATAGTTCTTCTTATGGTTTAAACGCTTACATATTTATCACCAATTATCTGATCTTTAGAATGATTCCTTTGAACACACTTAGCTAGTATTTTCACAATAATTTATGGTTTCATTTATGTATAGAATTTATCCTCTTGATCTTCTTCTAGATCATCCTTTTCCTATGAAACTGAATGAGTTAACTTAATATTCATATCAGTAGCTAGAGTAAGATGACTCCAATTCACATTCTTTTATATTTTCACTTTCAACAATCTTCTTTAGCCTCTTATTAAAGATTATGTAGGATTTTCTATCTATTTTGTAACCTAATTAAATTCCTTCATCAGCTCTTGTATCAAATTTTCCCACTCCATCTTCATCCCTTCTATTGTAACACTTGCTACCAAAAATCTAAAAGTATCTTACATTGGGAGGTCTTCCATACCAGATCTCATTAAGTGTATTTGTGTGATTTTCTCTAATCTTCATTCTATTAAGAAGATACACAATTGTATGCATAACATCCTTCCAACACACATTGGTCAAATTAGAAAATTTCAATATAGTCCTAGCCATTTTAACAAATTTCCTATTATTTCTTTCAACCACCCCATTATTCTAAAGATTTCTAGGTGTAGATTATTTTCTTCTTATTCTATTCATATCACAAAAACCAAAATTATTTTGATGTAAATTCTCCACCTCTACCAAATCTTAAAAAATTGATTTTATACCTAGTTTGATTTTCAACCATTGATTTGAAAAATCTGAATCTTTGAAATGCTTCTGATTTTTCTCCTAGAAAGGTTACCCAGGTCATCCTAGAGTAACCATCAATCAAAAAAATAAAATACCTTTCTCCATTGATATATTTTGTTCTTTCTGGCCCATAGAGATCAGTATGAATCAATTTGAAAGGTCTACTTGAAGCATATTCCTTGTTTTTAAACTATTTCCTTGTCTACTTTCCAATTTTATATTCTCTACAAACAATATCTATAGGTTTGACCATTTTTGGCAAATCTCTAACAGTTTTAGTTTTGTTTATTTTTCCAATGTTAAATCAAATTTCACATGTCCTAATCTTTTGTGCCATAACCATATTTCATTCCATTGAGATAGAAAAAATAAATTCTCACCTTTGCCTTCTATATAATAAATATTACCATTTGTTAAAAATCCTTATGTGACTATCTTACTAATTTTCTTACTTTTAATAACACATCCATCATCCTTGAATAACACTTCATATCCCTTTTTACACATTTGACTAACACTCAATAAATTATGTTTTAGTCCTTCAACATAATAAACATCATTAGTTTTGTGCTTACTATCCATTGAAATTTGTTCTTATGCCTTTGATTTTTTCACATTCTTCTCCTGCAAATCTAATTTCTCCTCAATCATATTTTTCTAAATTTATAAACATTTTCTTGTCTTTCATCATATGATTTGAAGATCCAGAATCTATAATCCATGCACCTATAACAACCTTAGCATGAAATGCAATCTCTTCTCTTTTAACTTATTTTCTCTCTGATATAGAAAGATATAAAAAAATCCTCAATAGTTCCCCTATCACCATTACCTCTCAGAAAAAATTTCCCTTAATAGATCAAAAATTCTTCTTACTCATGTCTTTTTTGTCTATTCATTTCCCAAGTTTTTATTCTTTGCTAATGTTTCTTTATTTACTAAGATATTCCTCATACATAGAATTATTTTTAGTATGTCTAGACTTTCATAATTAAAACATTTAAGAGCTAAAATACCTTTGTATCTACTAGTACCTTTCTTGAATATTCTTGAAATATATGCTTCAACATCTTCTAACATCTTGTATGTATTTGGTTTTACATCAACAATAGCTCTGAAAGTAGTCTCATTTTTTCTCTTTCAACTTCTACAAGCTCAAATGCAAAAATTGACCCAATGAGATGATCAATGTAATATTGACTCAAATCATTGTTCTCCCTTATTAAACATGCCATCGGTATGAACTCCTTCGACGGGGTAAATAATATTTTGAGAATAACATCAGTATATTCAAGATGTCCATCAATAGCTCTGATTCCATCTGCAATATTTGTAACCATGTAGATGTATCTTAAACACTCTCATCTTCTATTTTTCTCAAGACTTCATACTTTTGTTTGAGATTCATTAGTCTTGTTATTTTTATTTTCAAATCTCCTTTATACACTAGTACCATCTTATCCTAGATTTATTTTTCACCTTTCAATTCTTTCAATTTCCTAAAAGTTGTGTCACGTAAACTACTAACAAGGATTGTCCTTGCTTTCACATTTTCTTCATTTTGTTTCTCTTCTTTAGTAGTCAAAGCTCTTCCAAAAGGAGGATAAGAACCAAATTGAATTACCTCTCAAATACCATTATTTAATGTTTCAAGATATTCTTCTATCTTATCCTTCTAATTGTTAGTTATAAATGAGAGGGGATGGGGTGAATGAGTGGCCTAAAAAATATTCCAATTAATCAATCCAAAAAATTAGTACCACAATATTAAGCCTCTAGTTATCTTCATTCCTATAAGATGAATACCTTAAAATATATTTATCAAATTACTACTACTTGGAATTCTTTGTTAATCCTTATTATGTATGTTTACCGAATAGCAGTCTGTTAATTTACCAAAAAATAGTAAATTACTTAGACTATACCAATCAATCCAGATTAGCTATGTGTAATGCAAAACGCTAAAGTAATGAATCATAAACACATTGGCACATGGATTTTTAATGTGGAAACTATGTTAGGGGGAAAACCACTTGGGATTGGTAACCCAATTTTTTCACTCTTCTAAAGTGAGCTCGGTGAAGAGCCAACCCTGTTAAAGGTCACAAACACACTGTTAGGTGTGACCTTGTTAGAGGATTTAAAAGATTAGTTTGTCACTTGATATTAGGAATCTCTATGCTACCTTCCTTGTCCAAACTCTTCTGGTTTTTCAAATGGTATATGGCATCTCATGCTATCTTCATGATCAAACTTTTTGATACACCTTGGGATGTATCTCAATATAGAAAGGATATTTAAATCCTACTCGGTTAAGAGGCTTTTTGAATCAATGGTTAAATTGAAATAGTATGTTATGTTCACATATACAACTTATACTTGCAGATTTTTAGATCTATTGTAAGCTCATAAAACCAATCTGATCAATATATCTTTTAAATACCTTTTCTCCACTTTATTTCTACTTGGTGATGCTATGCTTTGTTTCTCGGTGTCTGCATAATTCTTTATCTCTTTCCTCAACTTGATTGATCAGGACTGTATGAATTTGTTCTTCATCAGTTTCTCTCTAGCATCCTCTTTTTTTCATTCACTCCCCTTAATTTGTAATGAATTAAGTTTTGTCTTTATAGACATGATATCACCATTGTTAGGTTCTTGATTTTCTTGATCTTAGCATGATCCACAATCTTAGCCAATTTGATTTAAAGCACAACTCATGTTTTATCTCACAGAGATCTTCTTTCCAACTGGACATAACAACTTTAAATTCTTTACTTATCTTTGGATTTATCTTGTCGATGAAAACAATGATAATTACTAGTTAAGTCTATATTTACCTCTACCAACTAGATATTTTGTCATTTCTAAACTTCAGTTAACTTTGTTGTTTTAACTCTTTCATAGCTTTGGTCAACACTCTAGTTCTCCTCGAGCTATTATGTTAGGGTTGTCTATTCATCAGTTTACACTATGATTCTAGCTAACGGGTATACTTGTGATTCTGATCGTCGGTAATGCTTGTCAATTTCTTTTCCTGGGCATCACTGTGACTTGACTTTCAGTGATCTCTATCCATCGGGTTCCACTAGTCGTCGGTGTTTTAAGTCACATAGTGAATGCTTGTCTTTTATGCATTACTAAAAGCATAATCTTTATCTCTCTGATTCTCTGAATTATTTGACACTTTGATTATAACCGATTAGATTATATCAAGTTGACATCAATGAGAATACAATCCATTAACTGATTTAATGTCTTGCATTATCTTTCTTCATTTCAGTGATCAACTTAACATCTTCAAACATTCAATCTACTACATGTCATCAATCTTTCCCTTTGGCATTGATGGCAACACACTACATTATCATAATATACTATCAATACTACAATATGAAATATAACAATTTCATCAATCTTTTATGTTGTAACTATTACAAATGTCTGGCTTTTGGTAAGCTCAAATAGCTTATATTTGTTTCTTGCAGACTCGTTTCTTTCAATCTTTAATCCCTTTACTAGATAGATGTAGCATCTAATGTCTCTTTTCTAATATATTCTCTACCTTGATTGTTCCTCTTCTTGATAATCTCTTTTTCCTTTAACAACAATCTCTCTCCCATTGTTAATTCTCTCCCTTAGATGGATATTTCATCTGTAATCAATCTCTCCCTTTGAATATTGATTAACTCTACCTTTTGATTCTTAGGAACTTCTTTCCATGGATAATGATATAATCATTTCTAATCAATGAGATAATCTCTCCCTTTTGATTCCTTATATCTCTCCTTTATGACAATGAGATAATCTCTCCCTTTGACAACAATGCCAAACAAAAACCCTTCTTATTTTTTTATATCATCTTCCATCCCTTTATATAATATATTCCTTGAATTTCCCTATCCATCAGTAATACAATGTGTCTAGTATTTGGTGTAGATTTGTACCTTACTCTATATAGATATATTTGTTATTGTTCATCTCTGATGTTTGCATCAACATGAACGATCTTTAGATTATGTGTAGCTGATGCTACTTTCTACGTAGCTTACTAACCTATAGACAAGGGTTGGGCCCCTAGTCTCTGTCTCAAGTACTCAAATGTATCTTTCAGAAATGGCTTGGTGAATATATCAGCTAATCATTCCTTTGATTGAACATATTCCAGTATCACCTCCTTTTCTTGCACTTTTTCTCTCAGATAGTGATACGTGATAGCAATATGCTTAGCCTTAGCATGCATGACTAGATTCTTAGAAATTTTAATTGTAATGGTATTATCACAATATATAATTACTGGTTCAAGAATATTCCTATTCATACCTTCTAGTAATTGTTTGATCCATGCAATATTAGAGAAATTTGTAGTAACAGTCACATATTTTGCTTCTACAGTAGACTGAGAGATGCATCCTTTCTTCTTGTTGATCCATGTGACAAGTCTGTCACCCAGGAAGAACACTCCTCCAGTTGTGCTCTTTTGTTCATCAATGTTTCCAACCCAATCATCATCTGTATAGACTTGTAGGTCAAATTTTCCTTCTCTTTTATACCATAAGCCATAGTCCTTGGTGTTCTTCAAATATCTTAGAATTCTCTTGACAACAGTCATATGTGATTATTTAGGATTAGTAGAGAACTTGCAACTATTCCAACTGCATGTGCTATATCTGGTCTAGTATAAACAACATATATTAGTTTTCCAATCATTGATCTATACAAGGTTTTATTTACCTCATTAGATTTTTCTTCTTTTGTCAATTTACATCCAGTAGCCATAGGTGTTCCAACTTGTTTGGAATCTTCCATCTTGAATATCTTCATCACTTCCTCGATGTATTTGGACTGAGTGATATATATGTCTGCATCTTGTTGAATAATCTATAGACCAAGAAATAATTTAATCTCCCCATTCGTAGACATTTCAAACTCTTTTCTCATTTCATTGGCAAAGGACTTGCATAACATTTCATTTCCCCCAAAAATGATATCATCAACAAAAAATTTAGTAATCAGAATCTTACCATCGGTATTTTATTTTAAGTAAAAATTTCTATTTTCACTTGTTCTTACTATTTGGGATTAATGGGAAGTAGTACTAAGAGGGGAGGGGTGAATCAGTACCTCTAAGACTTTTAACACTTTTCACCTTTCATCATTAGTAAACAATCTTGATTGTATTACCGACCATATCTGATGTTCTTTCTTATGCATTTAGTATTAATTCATAAACTTAATTGTATGCAATATTCATAGTAACATTCATGAAAGTAATAGACACATAACACAAGATATCATATCACAAAAAACTCCTATTAGGAAGTAAAAATTGTGATGGGGATGGCACCCACAAAACTTCACTATCTATAGAATGAAAGGGAGTCGGTAAAGGCCTACAATTGATCACTTTTGATGATCTACCCTGTTAGGAGTCTTTACGTGGAGATTTTTTAGGATCTACTCTGTTGAGAGATTTTAACAACACTAATGAAGTGTGCACTTGGTTAAGAGATTTACAATAGGACTGTTAAGTCCACCTTCTTTGAAAGGATTTCTTAAGTGTACCCCACTTGTTAGAATGTGTACAATATGTTTGACCTAATAGTATGCAATCTACAATTGTTGATTACACATCCTTTAAAGCTCTCAAATATGAATATCACCTATAGTGATTGATTAATACATTTTCCTGCTCATCGGTAGCCTGTGTTCTGTTCTTGACAATTGATTTGATCTCTGTTTGTGTTGTTGCATGAATTCTCTTGTCTGATCCTTAGATGCTCTCAGTGGCTACAATCATCATTGAACAACATGTTCACAATTGATTGAACATCTATTTATACAAGTATTTGACCTATTCTAGAATCATGCATTACAATGTTAACTCTTGATCCAAGGTATACAACTTGACCTTGATCCTTTAGTTTGCATGTTATAAAATAGTTATACTGATAAAAACAATAATAATTACATTTCTTTCTCCACCCGTAATGGATTTAAAAAAAATCAAGAAGATAAATATAAAAATTCAGTGATTTATCTAACGTGGAAAGTCAGATCCACTTTTTGCGGGATGTAATTGACTGTCAGTTCTTGATCGTCAGTGTGAACTGAAAGTCTATCAGTGTTCCTTCATTGAAGTAATTGTCGGGTTCCCTTCATCTGTCAAGTTCCTCTCTTTAATTGTTTCGTCGGGTTGCACTGTTGGTTACTCAGGTACAAGTTTTTGAAGTATTCCTCGTGCAACTTCAAGTACCTTAGCTTCCTTGGTGGATTTTCTCAAATTGTCTTGCGGGGCTTTTCTTTCACAAAGTCTTGCAAAAATTTTCAATTTAGTTGGATCCAATGTCCTAGGATCACAAACTAGAATCTCAATAATTTCATCCAGAGTGATTGGATTCTTGTTCTTGCTCTTCTTTTTCCTTGAGATTTGTGTTGAAGTAGATGTATTAACTACCATTTCTAGTTCATTTGTCTTCTCAGAAGTGCTTGGTGAAGGTTTTGTTGAAGAAGCTTCTTGTTTTTTCTTCTTAGGGTTCACCTGTCGGTTTGGTGGAGACGTCTCTCCATCAACCTTGGGTGTTTCTACATATTTCTCTTATGTTTTCTTCTCCTAGTCATCTATTTTTGCCTCTTCACCCTTTTCCTTTTGCTTTTCCTCTTCTACATGTGTATCATCTTCTTTATTTAGATCAGTAGACTTGTCTTTTTTATCATTGATTGTAGCTTGCTCTGTAGTTTTTTCTTTTGTTTTATCAGAGGTGTCCTTTGTCTCCACATCACCCATGTCCTCGGGTATGCTTTAATCTAATGCATTTGACTCTTCATTTCCTTCTAGTATATTTATTTCCTTCATCAATACTGGCATGTTCTTCTAAGTGCTCACTTGTGCTGGATCTAGAAGTGTGTCCTTCTCATTGGTTTGATCCTGTTGAGTAGTGACATCTTGATCTTTGTGTAGTTGATCAACAGGGTCCAATCCTGTGATGTTAATAATTGAAGTGTCTTGCCATATTTCATCAACAACATCCATGTCGTCATTTATTTTTGTCTCCAATTATTGTTGCTTGGTTTGGTCCTTAAGAGATATGAAAATGTTATCATCTTCTTTCTGTGGATCTTTATCTAAATCATACTGAGTGATGTCTTGAATATCAAGATCATCCATGACTTGATCTAAGTCAATGGGCTCGTTATTATCTACATTGTCGAAAGCAATGTGCTTAGGACTTACCTTATCTTTCTGCTCCTCTACATGAGGTGTGTCGGTGAGAAGTAATTGATTCTCACAACTTGTTGACTCTGCAGGAAGATCTAGGAGTTGTCTCCATTTGATCTCGATCATGTTGTCCAGCTCTATGAATTTATTTTCTAGCACTTTGTAAGCTCTAATCTTTGCTACAAATTTACTTGAGTGCTTCTTCATTATCTATTTAATTTCTTCCATCTTTGATTCAAGAGGCATGAGTGTGACAAGTACCCTCTCCCTTTCTTCCTTTTCTATGTGTAGATCATATGACTATTGTTGTGAAATTATATCACCCAGTTCTTTGGCTATTTGGCTTATAAATTCTACTAGTAAATATTTGAATTTTATCATTGCCTTGATTATTGCATCTTGTATCTTTCTTTGGTCCTCTAGATCAATTTTATCCCACTCTCTAATTTTCCTATTAGTCATTGTACTTGTAGTAGCAATTGACTTAGCAATTTCATCAATTGTTCTAGTGAGAAAACCATTTTTATTTACATCACGTTCATCCTCTTTGGAATCTTCAATGTCAGCTTTGGTCCTGACCATTCTTTTCCTCCTTTTTTTAGGTGTTGTTTTCACAGTTTTCTCCTTTGTTTGTTTCTTCCTCTTATAAGTCTTCACTTGACCTTTCTTGAGAGGTGTAGTGGCTTTTACTATCTGGCTCCTTGTTCTCTGAGCTATTGTGGTTCTTGGTTTCTTTGTAGGAGGTGGAGGTGTTTCAGATTCAGTGGCCTTAGAATCTGATTGTTGCTCATATTGTCTTTCACCGATGACACCCTGTTCCTTGATTTCCTTTGTTTTTTCTTTTTCCTCCTCATTGATCGACAATCTTTTCAAGATTCTTTACCATTTTTTTCTTCTTGTTGACATTCTTCTTAATGACTAGGCCTATTTTTATCTTGGACTTGTCCTCTTCATATGTGCCAAATCTTGGTTGTTTGCTATCAAGTGGTTCATTTATCAATGCATCAATTGCATTGGTTGCTTTATAAATGTTAATCTCATAGTCAATAGGTGCTAATTGGGCTGTCCTTGGTACAACTGGTTTGATGTGAGTAAAATCTGTATCTACCATAAAACATATTTCATCCATGTGTTTCTCAATCAATTGTGCAGGGATCCTCACTCTTTCCATCATCTTTTCCTTGAATTCAAGGAAGTATTCAATCATCACTAAATCAAAATTGTCTCCTAGTGACTTGATAAGTTCACTAATATGTAGTGTGACTAGTTTTATAGTATCCCATTTTACTTTGCCTACTAAAGGAAAGTACTATAGAAAGTAAAAGAATATACACATGATGAGTGAACCGAACTTACACGTGTTAGTCTTTGCAGACCTGATTGTTGTCATATTCTCATCAAGTTGTTTCCATAGGATCTCACATAGATCCATCTATATTCCCTTCGTGACAATTTTGTAGGTTGTATTTACTATTGTTGATACAATGTTGTTAATCCTACTTTCTTGGAAGATCTTGTAACCAATTACACATGCACAAAACTTCAGTTCTTCATCGGTGATGGTGTTCACTTGAAGACCTCTGTTATCCCACACAACATTTGTGAGTTTTTCAACTTATGGCTGGGAGGGATGCTTGTGTGCCTTAGGCTTGTCGATTATGGGATAACTAGTTTCAACATGTAACATATCCTTAGTGATCTTCTTAGGTTCATTCAACCATAATTTGTAGTCATGCATTCTTCTCAAAAATAACCTAATCCAATCAATTTTGAAAACCCTCAAGAAATATAGGGCATTTGTTATCCCCTTTACTTGTAGATGCTTGTGTTCTTCTTTTAGGTTCCCTTGATCATCACACAGCTTCTTGTAAGCTTGATCTATCTCTAGATCACCTATTTCAGGAATCTTTTAGTGAATATAAGACCTTGCATCTTCTATTAGCAAAACCCTAGGTAGAATTTTTGAAAATGTGCCAGAATCATCGGGTTGTGATGCAATCTCTGATCATATCTTGTACTTGGGTTCCACACAAGTTTTTTTCTTCATTAACTTAACTACATTCTTCTTATCATTCTTAATCTTTATGGTTCTTGAAGTGGTTTCCATCGTATTTCAAATTTATGGCTTTTCTGTAAATGATAACAAATTTTTTGGTATTTCTGGTACTTACTTTGATCCTTCTGGTTGGTGAGTGAACTGTTTGGAGTGCGTTAGATTGAGTCAAGGTCACTCTGCTATCTGATTTCTTTTTGCTCTATTTTTTCTCTACTCTTTCTTCTCAAATCGTGTGTGCAAAATGAAGTGCTCCCATCGATTATTTATAGACTTTTGCCCTATTTTAGTCATAAATGCTCAACAACTCGTCAGGTCATGAAGACGGAGTTCATCGGGAAGACTCTTCAAATAACATTCTCGGTGTTGACAGGATGCTCGGGATGGTTGTTAAGTTTGTTTCTTTCACCGATGGATATCAATGTTATGTCACAACAACTTTATAACTTTGCTTCCTTACCGACGGGTGTCGGGTTACATTAGCAACTTAGCCACTTTATGTGTTGATGGACAATTCTCGGTAAGTGTAAGCAGCTCATCCTTTATATTCACCGATGATTTTTGGTATGTGTTTACCGGTGGGGTTGATTTCTCAAAATTGTAACAAGTAACATAATATGCATCTTTATTCATGTAGATTTTGATCATCTTTCAATTGTATAATGGAACTGATGCAAAATATGACTTGGTATAGTGCAGATCCATACTTACTTGTTCATCTTTAGGTGGGGATGGTGATGTCACTAGATCCATAGGATGAGGTGTCACCTATAGCATCTCTTGGTCCAACTTCTTCAGTGGTTGAAGCTTTCTTCCACATTTGCTTTCTCATTTTCTTGTTGTCTTCAATTGTGTTACCATTTGCAAAAGTGGTAGTTTCTGTTATTCAGTCTCTACAGTCCTTCTTTAAATGTCCAACCTTATGACAGTACAAATATGTCATTCCCTGGTTGGTCTAGCCTCTAGACCTTTTGGTCCATAACCTCATGCATTTTGCAGCAATGTGACCATATCTACCACATGTTGTGTAGTTTATGCATGTGTTGTAGTCCCAAACATATGAATTACCGACCCTTCTTGATTTATATCCATTTTCTTCATTTTTGGGTTTCCATGCTTTAACTTTCTTCTTCCTACATTCAACAAATGTGTGCCCATGCATTTTGGAGGTGGGACAATACTTGACCATATAGGTTTCCTTCTTTGGTTCTTTCACCTTTGATTTACATTCATGTGCTTTATGTCCTTTCTTACTACAATTATAACAATGTCCAATGAATGTAAATGTGGATTTAGGAATACCTTTTTCTTTTCTCCTACATACATTGGAGGTGTGGCCTTTCTTTCCATAGGTATTGCATGTCAGCTTTCTTGGTCAAGGATTGGTGTAAGGATATTTTGGATCAGCTTCATTTGATGACTCTCCATGCTTTGTGTACCCTAGTCTAGTGTTGGTGTTGGGTCTTCTTTGTGCATTCAAGAATTCATCCATCCTTTTTTTACTCTCTTCAGCTCTTTTAATCATATCATTATGTTATTCTAGAATTCTCGAGTCATGCTTTAATTTTTCATTCTCTTCTCTTAGTTCACCGATAATTTGTATTCTTTCAATGAGTTCCACATTCATTATGTTTTCTTCTTGACTCATAAGAATAATCTGATTAGTTACCTCATGGTGATGCTTTGTAAGTCTTTGTATCTTAGACTCCTTTTCTTGTATTTTTTCTGTGATCTTTCTTCTATCATCAATTGCTAGAGTTCTTTCTTGTTCATCTTGCCTTACATTGTTCATGACATCAATCATTCTTACCATCCGTGTCTCTTGACCAATTTGCAGAGATTTGACTTGTCCAGCCAGATGTAGATTAATCTCACTTAGGCTTGTGATGCTTCCTTCTAATGTATCTAATGCATTTCTTGTATTTGATCCTGAAGATAATGAAATCTGGAATCTCTTCCTCAAGATAATCTATCTCATTATAGCGAGAAGTCATATTCTTTCTTTCATCCAGTAGTTGTCTCCTACCTATTCTAGCTTCTTTATACTATTCATAGAACATCTGAATTTCAAGCTTTTTATTCTCAGTATTTTTATAAAATTTATACTTCTCCATTATATGATATTTTCTCTTAAGCCTTTAAGATTTCCAAGAAGAGACTCAGCTCTGATACCAATTGTTGGGATTAATGGGAAGTAGTACTGAGAGGGGAGGGGTGAATCAGTACCTCTAAAATTTTTAGCACTTTTCACCTTTCATCATTAGTAAACAATCTTGAATGTATTACCGACCATATCTGATGTTCTTTCTTATGCATTTAGTATTAATTCATAAACTTAATTATATGCAACATTCATAGAAACATTCATGAAATTAATAGACACATAACACAACATATGATATCACATAAAACTCTTGTTAGAAGTAAAAACTACGGTGGGGATGGCACCCACAAAACTTCACTATCTGTAGAATGGAAGGGAGTCGATAAAGGCTTACAATTGATCACTTTTGATGATCTACCCTATTAGGAGTATTGATGTGGAGAACCATTAGCACCTCCTCTGTTGAGAGTTTTTAACAACACTAATGAAGTGTGCACTTGGTTAAGAGATTTACAATAGGACTGTTAAGTCCACCTTCCTTGAAAGGATTTCTTAAGTGTACCCCACTTGTTAGAATGTGTACAATATGTTTGACCTGATAGCATGCAATCTACAATTGTTGATTAAAGATCCTTTAAATCTCTCATAATATGAATATCACCTATAGTGATTGATTAATACCTTTTCCTGCTCGTCGGTAGCCTATGTTCTGTTCTTGACAACTAATTTGATCTTTGTCTGTGTTGTTGCATGAATTCTCTTGTCTGGTCCTTAGATGCTCTTAGTGACTACAATCATCATTGAACATCATGTTCACAATTGATTGAGCATCCATTTATACAATTATTTGACCTATTCTAGAATCACACATTATAATGTTAACTCTTGATCCAAGGTATACAACTTGACCTTTATCCTTTAGTTTGCATGTTTTAAAATAGTTATACTGATAAAAACAATAATGATTATATTACTTTATCCACATGTAATGGATTTAAAACAAATCAAGAAGATAGATATAAAATGTCGATGATTTATCTAACGTGGAAAGTCAGATCCACCTTTTGTGGGAAGTAACTGATTGTCAATTCTTGATTGTCGGTGTGAACTAAAAGTTTGTCAGTGTTGCTTCATTGAACTAATTTTCAGGTTATCTTCATCTGTCAGGTTCCTCTCTTTGATTGTTTCATTGGGTTGCACTGTTGGTTACTCGTTGGGTTCCCTTGTCCTTTTTTCATTGGGTAACACTGAATAGTGTTTGTCAGAATGCTTTGTACTTTGCAGTATCAGTAACCTTGGGGTCAGGTAGTGTTATGCCTTGAATGTCAGTGTAGTATAAACTGATGGTGTAGATCATGTTTTTCTTTGCATATACTAATGGAAAAATATAATGTCTTCACTTACAAATTTAATGCTAATGAGATAGGAGTGAAGTCTTTCATACTAGGCTCTAGGTGCTTATTTTAATCCATACAAGGCTTTATGTAGTCTACATACGATGTTTCTCTTGTTTGGATCAACAAACCCTTCTAGTTGCTCAATGTATACCTCTTCTTCAAGTATTCCATTTAGGAATGCAAATTTGACATCCATCTGGTATACCTTGAATCCTTTGTATGCAGCAAAAGCAAGTAAGATTCTAACTCCTTCTAGTCTAGCAATGGGTGAAAAGGTTTCACCATAATCAATACCTTCTTCTTCTGCATATCCCTTGGATACTAATATTTCTTTATTTCTAGTGACTTGTCCATTATCATTTAGCTTGTTTCTGAATATCCATTTGGTATCGATGACATTCTTGTCATTTGGTCTTGGTACTAGTGTCCATGTACTATTCTTCTCAATCTATTCTATTTCTTCATTCATACAACTGACCCATTCTTCATTCTCAAGTGTAGTATTAATAGATTTAGGCTCAAAATCACAAAGTAAACATCTAGTGCTCAGTGACTTACTTATTGTTCTCATTCCAGCCTTCTTGTCTCCTATGATTTGATTCTATGGATGATGTCTTCTGACATACTTGGCAAGTTTCATTTCAGTTCTTTGTTCATCATTCTGATCATCTTCATGACCTTCATTCTGATCTCCATCACTCGGAGCATCATCTTGAGGATTTTCCTAATTTTTGGAAATTGCAGCCTCATGCTCGGGTGCAATGCTCTATTGCTCAAGAGTGATACACTATTACTCGGGTAGAGTGTCGGGTTCTGTATAAATAAAAATGTTGTAGTCCTCTAGTTCTCTTCTGCGTTCCTTATCATTCTTTTCTACAAATTCATCTATTTTCACATTTACACTTTCAATGATCTCGTTAGATGACTTGTTGAGACATTTATAAGCCTTGATTTTGGTTGAGTACCCTAGAAAGAAACCTTCTTCACTTTTGGAGTCAAGTTTTCCATTTCTATCATCCTTCAAAATATATCATTGACTACCAAAGATTCTGAAGTAACTTACATTGGGTGTATGACCATACCAAAGCTCATAGG
Organism: Thuja plicata; assembly: GCA_018584345.1. Taxonomy (NCBI): domain Eukaryota; kingdom Viridiplantae; phylum Streptophyta; class Pinopsida; order Cupressales; family Cupressaceae; genus Thuja; species Thuja plicata. Next base: position 2,407,294 of record MU227345.1, read on the forward strand.
GTGTCTTCTTTGGGTCCTTCTTCAATTATACTTTGTTTAATGTGTATACAATAGTACTAACAGCTTCCATCTAGAAAGTTTGAGTGATTTTCTTCTCAATCATCAATGTTCTTGCACATTCAACAATTGATCTATTTCTCCTCTCAGCAATTCCATTTTATTGTGGTTTTCTTGGTGCATAAAACTATTTTTTAATTCCATGCTCATTGCAATAGTTAGTGAGTTCATCTGAAGTGAATTCCCCTCCTCTATCTGACATTAAGAATTTCAATTACTTTTCACTTTGTTTTTCTACCATAGCTTTATAATATTTAAACATCTTGAATGCTTTTGATTTGTCTTTTAAAAACATAACTGTCATCATTCTAGATTAATCATCAACAAAGAGAATAAAATATCTATCTCCATAGTAACTCTTTGTCCTCATGGGTCCACATAGATCAGTATGGACTAGTTCTAGAATTGGATTAGATGTATGGGTTTTACTCTTGAAACTAGACTTTGTCGTCTTACCTTTTTGACAATTCTTGCACATGATATTCTTGGGCTTAGTCATGCTTGGTAAGCCTCTAACATTCATTTTGTTGCTTATTTTTATCATATTGTCAAAATTCACATGACACAATCTTTTGTGCCACAACCATATATCTTTGTTTCTAGCCATCAAACAAGTGGTGTTAATGTCATCAAGATAGAAAAGGTTACCTTTCGTCTGCTCATTAGTTCCGATCAACCTTCCTGATTCATTGAAGATCTTTGCTTTCTTATTTTCAAATGCTACTTTGTGACCTGAATTGTTTAGCGGTGAAACACTTAACAAATTATAATTTAGTCCTTTTACCTAGTAAGCATTTTCACATTTGATGAGGTTATTCAACATTATAGTTCCTCTATCTTCAACTGGACAAGGTGTGTCATTACCCATTCTTATTAAACAACCATTATAGTATTCAAAAGTCTCAAAATTTTGTTTATCACCAGCCATATGGTGAGTGCAGCCACTATCTATTATCCAGACATCATTCTTACTAACTTTATATATGAGTGTAGTTTCTACATACCTTTCTCCTTCTTTGTCTGAATCATCCTTCATGGCTACAAATACCATCTCAATGGCTTTTTTTGATTTGATGTCAGTGTCATCAGCTTTTTTCTCAGCTAGGTAACAAGCTTTCTTCCCTTTTTCCTTGTAGTCTTGGGTATCTCTCTTGTTAGATTTCTGGCTGCTTCGGTAATCTCTGTTATCACCTCTATCAAACTTCTTCTCATATGATCTGTCATTACTTCTGTCATCTTTTCTTCTATTTAGAAATATTATAGGAAAGTGTCCAACCTCTTTACAATTGAAACATACGAGTGGTAATTTACCTTTGTATTTACCTTTGCCTCTCTGCAATCTTCTTTCCATTAGTGCTTCAATCTCATCAGGTCCTTGATCCTCATTATCACTTTCACTATCATTTGTAATAGCATGTCTATGACTTGAATTACTTATTTTTGAAAAATATTTGAATGAAGATTCTATAGATGGTAAGACACTATTATCAAATTTATTCATCTCAAATGAAATCAGTCTACCAATCAAACTATCTTGAGTAACTTTATTGTTTTCAACTGCTCTCATTTCTTGAATAAAAGAAACTCTAATAGCATATACAGGCAGTAAGGTTCTTAAGATTTTACTTACCACTATCTCCTCTTCAAGTACACCTCCAACTCCTTGGATAGAATTGACTACCTCTTTGATTCTTTAGCTATACTAAGTGATATTTTCTCCTTCTTTCATCCTTAGGTCATCAAACCTCCCTCTTAGGCTTTCTTCCTTTGCTCTTAGTATGTTAGCATCTCCTCCATGTACTAGCTTCAACTTATCCCACATTTTCTTTGCAGAGGTGCAAGTTTTTACATCTTCAAACTCAGCATCACAGACTAACGAGGCAAGTTCTATCATCATGCAATTATGCTCATGCTTTTCTCTTAATTTCTCAAGAGTGTGAGGTCCTATAGGCAACACATATTCAGTATCTAAGTATTTAACAACATCACTTCTAATACCTAATAGGTGGAGTCTTATTCTTCTTTTCCATGAAGCAAAGTTGTCTTTGTTCAACTTGGGCATATCTCGTCTATTCATCTTGTGATGTTTTTCTTGAGCTGTTAAACTCACTTTCTAAGCACACAAGCTCTGATACTAATTGTTAGTAATAAATGAGAGGGGGGTTGAATTAGTGGCCTCAAAAATATTCCAATTAATCAGCCCAAAAACTTAGTACCACATTATTAAGCCTCTAGTTATCTTCATTCCTATAAGATGAATGCCTTCAAATATACTTATCAAATTAATACTTCTCGGAATGCTTTGTTAACCCTTATTCTGTCTGTTTACCACATAACGGTCTATTAATATACCAAAAAAAGAGTAAATTACTTAGAGTATACCGATCAATCCATATTATCTATGTGTAATGAAAAACACTAAAGTAATGACTCATAAACACATTAACACGTGGATTTTTAACGTGGAAACCCTGTTAGGAGAAAAACCACTTGGGACCGGTAACCCAAATTTTTCACTCTTCTGAAGTGAGCTCAGTGAAGAGCCAACCCTGCTAAAGGTTACAAACACACTGTTAGGTGTGACCTTGTTAATGGATTTACAATATTAGTTTGTCACTTGATATCGGGCATCTCTACGCTACCTTCCTTGTCCAAACTCTTCTGGTTTGTCAAATGGTATCTGGCATCTCATGTTATCTTCATGATCAAAATTTTTGATATACCTTGGGATGTATCTCAATATAGAAAGGATCTTTAAATCCTGCTCAGTTGAGAGACTTTCTGAATCAATGGTTAAATTGAAACAGTATGATCTGTTCACATATATAACTTATACTTGCATATTTTCAGATCTATTGTAAGCTCATAAAACTAATCTGATCAATATATCTTTTCAATACCTTTGCTCCAATTTATTTTTTCTCGGTGATGTTATGCTCTATTACTTGGTGTATGCAAAAATCTTTAGCTCTTTCCTCAACTTGATTGATCAGGACTGTATGAATTTGTTCTTCATTAGTTTCTCTCCTGCGTCATCTTTTTTTCATTCACTCCCCTTAATTTGTAATGAATTAAGTTGTGTCTTTATAGACATGATATCACCATTGTTAGGTTCTTGATTTTATTGATCTTGGCGTGATCCATAATCTTAGCCAATTTGATTTAAATCAAAAAATCATGTTTTATCTTGTGGAGATCTTCTTTCCAACTATACATAACAACTTTAAATTCTTTACTTATCTTTGGATTTATCTTGTCAATGAAAACAATGATAACTACTAGTTAAGTCTATATTTGGCTCTACTAGCTAGATATTTTTTCATTTCTAAAGTTTAGTTAACTTCGGTGTTTTAATTCTTTCATAGCTTCGGTCAACACTCTAGTTCTCCTCTGGCTTCTCCATCAAGGTTGTCTATCCATCGGGGTTGTCTATCCTTCGGGCATGTCTCTCCATCGGTTTACACTATGATTTTGGCTGTCAGGTATGCTTGTGATTCTTCTTGTCAGGTTCTTTGCTCAAGTATTACTGTAACTTGACTTTAGATGATCTTTGTGTGTTGGGTTCCACTAGCTATCGGTGTTTGAAGTCACATAGCTAATGCTTGTCTTTTATGCATTACTGAAAGCATAATCTTTATCTCTCTGATTCTCTGAAGTCATTAACACTTTGATTATAACTGATTACATTAGATCAAGTTGACATCAATGAAAATACAATTCATTAAGTGATTTAATGTATTGCATTATCTTTCTGCATTTCGGTGATCAACTTAACATCTTCAAACATTCAATCTGTTACATGTCATCACCAATACAGAAAAATTGTTCCATCAAGTACTGATGCATGATAGTGTATATTTTGTACCATTTTGAATCTACCTAGATCGGTTAATCTTCAACCAGAGGAACTTAGCTCTGATACCAATTGATCAACACACTTTGGATGCTGGGAGGGGTGAATCGGAAAAAAATCTCATAGTTGACTTTAGTAACCACCACAAAAATAGTATGCAAGTAGAGAACAAAACCAGAAACACAAGAACACCAAGATTTATATGTGTAAAAATCAAATTGGGAGAAACCATGTTGAACACTTTCCCACATAGATAATTCACTATAGTATATAATCTAATTACAAATTATTAGGAGATCATTTCTCTGGAATACCAATCAAAGGAACACTACCAATACAACAATGAATGTGAATAATGAAGAAGGCTTGTTGCCTTACAATACCAACATAAGCTCACTATTTTTTGGGGAGATCCCACTCCTAAAGCTTCCTTTCTCTCTCTTAGACCTTCTCTTTATCTTTCTTATGGTCTCATTCACTACCCTAACTAGAGGATCCTTATCTGATTTACTACCACACTAGGAGCCCTCCACCAAGTTCAATTCTTCACTAAACCTTTCGCCATATCCTTACACTTTCATGACTTACTTTGGTCATCTATCCTTTCAAATGACTCTCCTTCTTGTGAGTTGGATTCTTGACTCCTTTATAGTCTCTTTCAATACTTCTTGATCCAATCTTGAGGATCTTTCACCCAATTTCCAATCGATCTCAAGATTCTAGTCTTCTAGGCCTTGTAGCCTTTTTAGGTCTATTAGCCCTCCTAAACACTAAGAAGATGGATTTTCTCTCAAAACCCCTTAACAACCCTAGAATGTAAATACATATTCCTTGTGGGTTTTTCCTAACCTTATATATTTTATAGGTTTTAAGTTCCCACCTTGTCTATACAATGGACTTTCACCAAACCACTAAAATTGAGTGTTTTTAGGGCATGAATACTGGTATGGTCTCTTTACTTTCTTTAATTGATCTAATGATCTCCTCTAAACTTATAATACCATAAGAATTTCTGTATTACATTCCCCTACACTCCTCCACCATTGACTGGAACACACCAATCACCTAGCAATCACCATTGCTTCTGTACTATTCAATTTCCCTAGCCAGAATAAGCAGTACTCACCTAGGGCCTGAATGTTCTCTTTCCCTCCCAGCACACACACACTCAAAACACCACATATATATATTATATATAAGGCCTTACTTTATTCAAAGTTTTCATGGGGCTTTGGACCATGGGAACTTCAAGAAAAGCCAATATCTACATGACTGGTCCAAAACTAGACAGAGAACTAGTAAAACACAAAAAATTTACAAAATGATAACTAGTATGAATAAATAATCAAATAAATGCCATAGTGACTAATTAAATTTCATATGAAACACTCTCAATTCATTATTTAAATCTATCTAATCCATTAAAGTACTGGATGATGGCTCTATCTGGAAAATACAGTGTAAAAACTTGCTTCTTGACAAACAGTCTGTACAAAAGGAAATCTAACTGTCATTTTAGGGTTTTTTCCACCTCATATATCTTAGTCCCAAATGTCTAGACCCTCATGTCATGGTTTGGTCACATTTAAGGCCGATTCCTAAAAACTATGAAATGTTGTCATGACAGCTTTTCAAAGTTATAAAAGTTGTCATGACAACTTTGACAACTTTTGTCAAAAATGACATTCTACCACTCCAATGGCCCAATTTGGTTTCAAAACTTACCAAATTTCCCTAAAACACTTAAAACATTAAAAATTTGAAAATCTCCCCATTTTGGAGTTCTGGTCAACCCTTTGACCTTTTGGTTGACTTCTAAGGGTATAGACCCCTAGATGAAACTTGACTCTACAACTTGCAAACCCTAAACACACCTTAGACACACTCGAGAATTTATAATATAGTCCTTATTCATTGGTGGTTGGCCAAACCAACCTACAATCCAAAATGACTAACAAGATATTTCAAAGACCTTAGGGTGCTCCTACACCATCCTGCCCCTGCAACAAACAAGTTAAGGTACTTGTGGTGTCAGGAACTCCTCACTGATTCCATGATTTTTGAAGTCACTCTCAGCTATACAAGTGGTGTCTAACTCTGGTTGTTGCCTCCACTTCACTAGATGCTCCATATAGACTTTATGCATGGTCTTCTTCTTCACTCTTGAATCCAATATCTTTTTAGATTGCGGCTTGATCTGATCTAGTCTTGAACTCTCCCACATCCTTATCCACTTCATTACTGTAATGTACTTCATCCATCTCTGGCCCTTTATACTTAATCAAGTCCTTCACATTGAAGATTAGAGAAATATACATCTCCTTGGGTAACTCCACTTTATAGGAATTAGGTCCATACTTGGCCAACACCTTGCAAGGCCCAATCCTTTTCATCTGCAACTTACTAGGTATCCCATTTTGTAGTCTTGCCTTACTCAAAAATACCATTACTAGATCACACACTTCAAATTGCAGATCTCTTCTTCCCTCATCTCTCTTGGCTTTTAGTTTATTATTGGCCTCCATTGATATCCTCCTAACCTGTTCATGTACCTCTCTCATTGACTAAGAGAAATCATCAACATGACCACTAATGCCTTCATAACCTTGTAAGTCTCTCAACTTAAGTACACCCCTAGGATGTAACCCATAAACAATCTCAAATGCTCTTTTACCTGTGGTCCAATTTTTGCTATCATTGTAGGAATTTTTTTCCAGAGGTATCAGTTACTCCCAAATTTGTCCATATTGTTTGGTCAAACATCTCAAAAAATTCCCAAGGACCCTATTGATCACCTATGTTTGGCCATCCATTTGAGGGTGATAAGCTGAGCTATGTGATAAGTTGGTTCCTAGCCTTCTCCAAAGTGTCTTCCAGAAATGTCCCATGAACTTCACATCTTTGTCTGCAACTATGCTTGTTGGAAAGCCATGTATCCTCACTATCTCTTTGAAGAAAAAATGGGCAATATGGCTAGCATTATGTGTTGTCCTACATTAAAAAAAATGGCTCATCTTTCTAAATCTGTCTACTACCACAAACACACTGTCTAAACCAGTAGGTGTCCTAGGTAGTCCCACAAAAAAATCCATACTGATGCAATCCCATGGTCTACTTGGGATGGGTAATGGCTGGTATAAGCCTGCATTTGATGAAGTTCCTTTTGCCTTTTTACACACCCCACACTGCTCTACATATATCCTTATATTCATCTACCTTTTTGGCCACCAATAGAATCTTTCCACTAATTATAGTGTCTTGTTCAATCCAAAGTGTCCACTTAGACTCTCATTATGTTTTTCCTATATAAGGTTCTCCCTCATGGATCCCCTTGGTATACATAGCTATTTTCCTTTGAACAATAGTCCATTTTGAAGAGTATACTCTGCATATTCACTGTGAAAGTGATTTTCAAATTCCTTGCACACCTTGTAGATCACTTCAAGAAGTCTACATCTCCTTCATATAGATCCTTAAAACCTTCTAACCCTGTACTCTGCAAATGAATCTCTTGTATTGTAAGAATTCTCCTACTAAGGGCATTTGCAAATTTGTTTTGTACCCCCTTCTTATGCTTAATAGTGAAGGTGTATGACTGCAAATACTCCATCCATTTGATGTGCCTCAAACTAAGTTTATCTTGAGTATTAATATAACTCAATGCTTGGTTATCTATAAAGATAAAAAAATCTTTAGGAAATAAGTAATGCCTCTATTTATTTAAGGCTTTCATAAGAGCATATAGCTCCAAGTCACAGGAAGAATACCTAGAGTTTGCCTCATTCATTCTCTCACTGAAAAATACCACAAGTCTGCCTTCTTGTCTTAAGACTGCCCCCACTGCTATATTGTTGGTATCACATTCTACTATGAAGGGTTTTTCAAAACTTGGTAACAACAATATAGGCTGAGCAGCTACTTCCCTCTTCAATCTTTCAAACCCCTCATTAGCTTTTTTGGTCCACACAAATTTGGTTTTCAATCCCCCTTTTATGGTCTCTAGGATTGGAGCAAAAATTTCACTAAACTTCCTAATAAACCTCCTATAGAATTGGGCTAACCCATGGAAGGTCCAAACTTTAGTCCCTATCTTAGGAGTAGGCTAGTTCAATATAGCCTCTACTTTATCCTTATCCATTTTTAAGTCACCTTGGGAAACCACAAATCCTAGGTAGACTAGTTGTTCCCTCATAAACTCACTCTTTTCAAGATTGATGGTGAGTTTTTCCTCCTGTAACCTTTTCAACACTAACTCCAAATGTTTCATATGATCCTCCTTTGTCTTACTAAAAATGAGGATGTCATCTAAATAGACAACTACAAACACACCTATATAGTCTTTCAAGACTTCATTCATCACCCTCATAAAGGTACTAGGTGCATTGGTAAGCCCAAAGGGAATAACTAACCATTCATATAACCCCTATGTAGTCTTAAAGGATGAATTCCACTCATCACCTTCTTTCATCCTAATTTGATAGTAACCACTCTTCAAATCAATTTTAGAGAAGTACTTAGCACCCCCCAAACAATCCATCAGATCTTCTATCCTAGAAATAGGAAATATATATCTTATAGTTATCATATTTATTGGCCTAGAATCAATGCACATCCTCCACTTACCTCCCTTCTTAGGAGCCAACACCACTAGGAATGCACATGGGCTTATGATCTTTCTGATCAACCCTTTGTCCAAAATTTCTTGTACTTGCTTGGATATCTCCTTGTTTTTCTCTGGTGTCATTTTGTATGCAGCCTTGTTTGGCAAAGATGTTCCTAGTATGAAGTCAATCTGATGAGTTATCTCCCTCTTTGGTTGTAGTGTAGCTATTGTACCTTCACATATTATGTCTTTGAACTGTTCCAACAGTTGTTCCACTTCCCTTGGCATAGGTGCTTTCTTATGAGTATCCTCCTCCTTTGGCTTTAACATGATTGTATAGCCAACTCCTTCTCCTTTCATATCCCTTAGGAATTATTTCCCACTCATCAATAGTGCGCTGGATTATGTCTTCTCCACTATGTCTTCTTCTATCAGAGACTAGATTTTAAAAGTTGCTCCAATTTTCTTGAAGGGGTACTTGTTCTCTTTCCCATTATAGACAGCTTCCCTCTCATACTACCATGGTCTGCCAAACAATAGATGACAAGCAACACATCGCAAAGTATCTTGTCTTGATACTTACCAATGGTGAATTCTACCCACACTTACTCATTTACTAAGATGTTCTACCCCTTGTTTAACCATGTAACTATATAAGGACACACATGTGGAATCTTGGTGAGTTTCAATTTCTCTATTGCCTCCTCAGGGATAATATTATCTATGGATCCTGAATCAATGATCACTTAACACACTTTCTCCAAGATCTTGCACTTGACTCTAAAAGGAGCCCTTCTCTACTTATGCTCATCTCTGGTGGGTGTCTTGATCAAAATTCTTCTCAACATGAGGTTTTCTCCTTTCTCTGAATCTAGACTTGTAACACCCCAAAATTGGCATCTTGCAACCGTAACTAATTTTGTTGCATCTGTCATTCTTCTAAATCATCAAAGTCCTATTGTACTAGGCAATTCTGAGTTTTGACTGACTCTACTAGACCTAAGTGTCAAATGCAGAAAATTCAAAATCTACATTAATCATAACATTACATTTAATTCCTAAATATCAATTGGCTAAATAAACCCTATGATTGAATTAATTTAATTATAAAGTCCTAGCACTTTAATTAAATTAAATTCACCCCTTTTAACTAAAACACATAAAAAGAAATTAAATAATATTTAATTATTAAATAAATATCCTCATTTAAATAATTGAATTTAATTAATCAAATAATTGAGAAAATATATTTATGAGGTCATATTTTATTTAATTAATTAAATATTCTCTCAAAAATCTTCTCCCCTGTTCAGAAATAGAAACTTTGAATTAACTGTGCTTTAAAGAAAAAGAAAACAGTTAAAATAATTAAAATAACAGTTAAAAACAAAGAGAAAACAGTTCATTGTTTTCTTTTAAAGAAAACTTACTAATCTAAACTGGCTTTTTTATCTGTTTTATTTGAAAAGGAAACTTTCTATTCTGAGCAGACTCTCAGTCTATAAAAGAACTCTCATTCCTCATTCAAAAAGATGCATTGTTAGAATAAAGAATTGCTGCTGCATTTTAGAATTCATCATCTCATTTCAATTAAGCTCATTTGCAATAGAAAAGTTTCATTTTCTTAGATTAATCTCATATTTCTTATCATGTCTTATTTTAAGTACATTTAGATTAATCTTGCATCTTCCATGCTCTTAGATTAATCTTGCATTACATTACATTGCATTCATGGAGATAAATCTTTCGTTCTTGGATTGGTTTAGGTTGTGAGACTCTTGTTCTAAGAGCCATTCAAAACCCCATCTGGATAGAAGGCAACATGTCAAATCATACAGGCATGCAGGATGAATAACTCATATTCACTTCTATATATGACTGATGAACAAGGACTATGTTGAAGTGTATGGTTGAATAAGAAGGCCACATTTAACATATACATTTATGGCGCCCACTGTGGGGCAGAATATCTATTTCTGTCATCACATTTGAATTAGTTTTGAAAATCTTGGGATCAAGTTTGTACTCTGATTTTGCATGTAAAACAATGCATTTCATCTTTATTTTAGCTTGGAGCAAGTTTGAAAATTCCTTCTATCTTCTATCTATTATTTTCTCAGCACCTTTTAAGCTCTCCTTTTGAGCCAAATCTGACTGCACCATTGCATCTGGAACATTATTTCGGTTGAAAATGACTGTAAACTCGCCCATATCCGGTGAAAGTCACATCTGTGGAAAAAAAATTTGCCCAAGTAGTGCATATGACCCTTTTGCATGGAAATCGAGGCAGATTTCTGATCATCTCTGCATGTAGCCTGAGGCATATTTGAAAAAAAAAATCATATTTTTTTCACTATGTTAAATTTGACGGTCGTCAAACCATCATTCTGCATGAACTTCTGTGACAACCATGAAACTGTCAAATTTAAAATCGTATGTTGATGACATCAGCAAGGTTTGAAAAATCTTTAGCCTTCACCATTGATCTTTTTGAATTTGCAGTCTAACTTTAAACGATCATATCTTGCTCATTTTAAGTCCAAATTGAGTGTAATTTTTTTTATTTTGGGTAGAATTGTCTGAAGATTTATGGGTTTTTCTTATTTTCTAGATTTTAGTCATTGAGTTGCCATAAATTGCAGGTTTTCATCACTATCCCTGTCTAATCCTCTATTTTGCAACTTCCAAAACCTCGTACGGGCTCATATGGTAACATTTTTTAGTGCAATTTTTTTTCAAAGTGCGTATTTTTTATCTAATTTCTAAATATGTAATCAGATTTATGATTTTTAGAGTTTTTTTAATGCTGACAAGTTTTGGGCTTTGTTGTTCTCTGACTTATCTTTTCAATTACAGCCTAACAGTGGTTTCCAAGACGTTTGAAAAGAAGAATAAAAATACTAACTACTAACAAATCATCTTGCAGGTTGCCTTGATCGATAGCACACTAAACATTGTGCTTGCATTTTGTTTTGTTTTATTAAAATAGGAACCCACATGCAAGAATTCTAAAATGAACTTCTATTTGGTATTTTTAGGAATGGCAATGATGTCAAGAAACTATGCTCTCGCCCTTTTGGGATGATCAAAAACCCAGAAACATTATTGTCATTTTCTTATGTGTTTTGAAGTGTCTTTTAGATTGTAATCCTAAGAATTATATGAATGTATCCTCTCCCCTTGCCTTCGTGGATCTTAGGTGTAAGAGAAACTCATATAATTTTTTTAGCCTGACTACCTCCCGAGTGCTTTAATAGAGCCAGTGAGAATGGATTGCCCAACCGGTAATAGGCTAAAACCAAGCCCTTCCGAACCGGTATATAAAAAATGCCATTATGATTAGTCTCACAATGGACAGGTGTGAATTCATTGTGGCATCCAAAATCTCCTCTAGTACCCTAGTAGTGCATTAAAGTCAATACATTGTTAAGGTGAAAAACTTTGTTTTGAAAGGATTGGGAGAGCCCCCTTTATTGGGAAAATGACTTGATCACAACCACTTGAACGGATGTCCTTACTACAAAATTTTGTTATAGTATCCAAAATCCCTTTATCTATTGGCGCAGAAGGTTAGAGACCAACTAAGATGGCCCACATTTTCACAGCTCTTAGTAGAGACAACAGTCCTTCTCTTGGGATTTGAAGCTTGGTATGCCTGAGAAGTGAGTGCACTGTAAGGAGGAGCCCCTGCCTCCAAGCTTCTAAGTTGTCCGCTATGAGTAGGCGTGGATGAACTTTAGCTCAAGTGGGAATTCAACAGATATTTCCCTGGCTTACCTAGGATTGTGGTGTGTCTATTATTATTTTTTTTACAACAAACAATCTCCATGATGTGTTTTTCGTGAGTGTTTACTGAAACAACAACAACAACAAAAATCAAATGATCTGGAAAACTATAAACTTTGGATATTTTCCTATCTTGTCTTGTCTGAAACTCTATCGAAACTCTATCAAATTTGTTTCAAAAACTTGTCGAAACTTGGTCTTTCATCGGTCTATCCTACTACATTTAGTCTATTCTAAAATTTGCACTGTCATAATGCTTCTGCTAGTTCACATGCAACTACAATCTGTTATTAGTCTAACCTATCGCTATCTTGAAAACTGTTGTTGTTACACTTGTCTGATTGACTGAGTCCTTTATTCAATCTTATCATCTTTGTCTATGCTATCCTTGTTCTGAGTTGCAAAAGCAGGTTCGTCAACCTTGACTCAAGATCGGATTTTTTTTCTATCTCCTTCTCAGTTGGACATTTATCTCTTGGTCTCTTTGGTCTTGGACTTGGATAACACTTTAGATATCATCACAGTGTTGGTCAAGCAAATCAACTTATATATGCCTATGCGAACTAGAAGTCATTTTAAGGAACTCTGGAAATCTATCACCTTGCTATCCAATTCTCTATTCTGTTGTGATGGTTCTATCTGAATCGTCACAAACACATGCTTTCATCAACATCATCACTAGTTTGTCTTTGACTGCAATATATTGATAGTCTAACTCATTTCTATTTTGAAATATGACTTTGGTGTGCTAGTCCAAGTGACTTGTTATCTTATCATCTTTGTCTGCACTGTCCTTATCAAGATCAAAGTCATTGCTATCTTTGTCTCAGTTGGACATTATCTCCTTTGTCCTTTGGTCTTGGACTTAATCAGTACTTTAGATATCACTTCAGCACCTATCAGTTAATCAATTGATTCATCATACCTTCTCTTCAATCTTCTAAGAAAGCACATCAAATCAATCTTACAATGTCTAAAGGCAAAGAAGAGATTCTTAGGGCAACTTTATTAAAACAACTTCAAACTTTGGAATCTGAACTCCAAGGATTAAAGGGGAAAAAGGATACTCCATCTGACAAATCCTCCTTAAGATCAACCTGTCCTAATTTTCTATTTGATCATGATTCTCACATCTTCACACTTCCTTCCAACATGGATAAATCTTGGTATGACAATCCCATCTTTGATCAAGAATAGTTTTATGACAATCTCATCTTTGATCAAGAATAGTTTTATAACAACCCCATCTTTGATCAAGAACAGTTTTATGATCATCCTATCTTTGATCAAGAGAATGTAGAGGAAACTATGACAGGATCAGATGAAAGTCTTTTCTATCCACAAAAGGAGGATATTACAAGTCAAGAAGCATCTAATTATCCTTTCGAGAGAATCTTTACTCCTTTGGGACAATCTTATACATCAGCATTGGAAGCACTTCTTAAGCATAATCTCATCACATTACCTCAAGCCAAATCATGTGGATTTAGATTCTTGAGTCCCTATTGTGAATATCATCAACATAACAAGCATAAAACTTCATATTGCATGGAGTTGAAACATAAAATCTAAGATCTCATAGATGATGGCATAATCTAAGTGGAAAATCCTAATGAATCATCTAGTGAAGATACTAATCTCAAGCATGATCAATATCAGGAATCCATGTCTAGCAATGGTTTGCATATCCCATCTACTTCTTCCATTGTTCCTCCATCTCCTAAAGCTTCCCCATCTCTATCAAGAATTGATCCTAATGATGACTATGTTTACTCTCAAGGACTACCTCTAAAAGAGATCCAAGCTATTCAGCATACAAATGCAAGCCTTTCTCAGGCTCTAAAGATCATAGACCCCAAGCTTCCATGTGCTTCAACGCTTATCATGCCTACTCAAAATGATACTCCATTAGCCTTTCAAGAATCCCTCATGCATATCAAAACTCCCACCTCGTCCATAGAAATGGCTCCATGTCAAGAGGGAAATCCAATGTGTGAAGAAAAAAATATCAGCAGTGATCAAGACCAAGACACCATCCATCCTTATCCAATGGTTGACCAAAGTCACACATCTTAAGAGTCTCATGATGATTTTATCATCCCCATCCATTTATTCCTAGAAGAAACTCTTACATCTCCTATATCTTATCCATCTCCCAAGCAAGATCAAGATATCCTTTCCACCATCTCTAAGGAACCTATTAAAAATCAAGAGGAAAGTTTCATTTGTACACAATCTCATGATCCTTTTCAAGATCAGAGCATAAATCCCTTGTAGAAAAATACATCCCATCAAGCTTCAATTGCTCCTATCAAATCTACTCATGCTCCCATTGATATAAATATTAATTCTAAAGAGAAGAGCCTTGGTCATGCAGCTCACTCTAAAGATGTTTATATCCCCTCCACACTTTATATCCCTCCATTCAAATGTAAGCATTAGTCTTCTCCATCCTCCAAATCCATCCTTGGTCCCTACATCCCAAAGCTGAGACCATCAAACCTTCCATCTATATTGGGTCCTTATGTCCCTCCATCTACCATGCCTATCAATAGTAGCTTGTCATCCACTTACCCTATCTCCTATCAAGATCAACAAAGACATACATCCTTGAATTCTCCCT
>MU227345.1:2466707-2476711 GCA_018584345.1 Thuja plicata
TATTATCTTCATTGTTGTTAGCCATGCCTGATTAAATAATATACAAATATAAATTTCAAATTTATTTCATATATTATTAAAAAAATCAATACAAAACCCCATTTTTACCAAAAAAACTACATTTAACATGAAAATGAAAAAAATTAGTCCAGACATAATAAGAATTTACTTACCAGATAAACTGTGGAGTCAAATTTGTTGTTGGAGCAATCAGGTACCCAAAAAAATTGTGTATATGATATATCTAGCCATTTTCCAAACCTAAAACGATGAGAGAAATGAGGAAAGTGGCTCACGGGTTTTTGATTTATGCCACAGGTTTTGGGTACCCAAAACTTTTAGGTACCCAAAAATATCATGTACCTGATTAGGCTTGTGCTTTGGTGTCAGGTTTGCCTAGGTGTACTGACACCCAGGCCTACTAAAAAGTCAACAAGCGCTTTCATGCGCTTTTGGACAAGTGAAAAGTGGATTTTTTTCACATCGCTACTTTTTGGCCCCCCATGATCTTACACATACCCTTCTCCTAGATTTGTACACTGGGGAGTTCTTCTTCAGAGTCCTGGTTTCATCACGTTGCACAAGTGTTCGATCCTTTCTCTCTATCTTTAGCTATATGCTCAATCAATTTTCATGATCAAAATCAAAATTGAAATCTGACACTCCTATATCGCTCAAAATTGCATTTTAAATTTTTTTGGGACCAACGTGATTGGATGCTTGTGCAGTCGACTTTATGACATTGCTTTCTTGTTAGAATCTTATCCTATCAACATTTTCTCAAATTTTTGACTCTTTTCATCAAAAGTCAACTCTAGTCAACTCTAGTCAACCCTAGTCAAACTTGGTCAATCAGACCTCAAAATCACTCAAAATTGATTCTGAATCTTCTGAATTCTTCCGTAATATGTTATGTGTTCTTCTTGATCTCCAATTCAACATATATATGTGATTTCTCACTCTCAATCATCATTATGACGTGTCATCTTTCCATTCCTCTCCCGAGGGGGCAGGATGATTACATCATTGAATCTATTCCAATCAATCTAATTTGAATTCAAAAGTCCTCATTGCTAGGGGCATCTCATCACTTGGGGCATGTTTAGTTTTCATACTTTATGGTCAAAATTGGATACTCCACAATCAATAAGGGCATCTTTGTTCCTTACATCTTGTCATCCATTAGGTATCAGGCAATCTAACCTGGATCCCTGAGAATCAAGCTTCATTCTATGGACGATTCTTAAAATCTCATCATTTAGGTATTTGAGCAATCTAACTCAGGTCCCTGACAATTAAGCTTTGTTCTGGAGGTAGTTCTCGAAAATCTCATTTATTGGGAATTGGGGCAATCTAACCCTGACTCTTGAAAATCAAGCTCCATTTTGGAGATGATTCTGAAACTTGATCTAACTAGTGTCTGGGCAATCTAACCTAGATATTGGGGGACTAAGCTTCATTTTGGAGATAGTCCTAAAAATCTCTATTGACTATGTTTTTATGGACAGGTATTGGGGCAATCTAACCCTGACTCCTGAAGGTTGAGCCTCATTCTAGGGATAGTCTTTTCAAAGATATAAATCTATTAGGTATCTAAGAAATCTGACTTAGATCCTTGAGAATCAAGCTTCATTCTCGAGATGATTCTCAAAATATTAATCTATTAGGTATCGAGGTAATCTAACCCAGATCCCTGAGGATCAAGCTTTGTTCTGGAGATGATTATCGAAATCTTAATCTATTAGGTATTTGGACAATCTAACCCAGATCCATGAGGATCAAGCTTTGTTCTAGAGATGATACTCGAAATCTTAATCTATTAGGTATCTGGGCAATCTAACCCAGATCCCTAAGGATCAAGCTTCATTCTAGAGATGACCCACGAAAACTCTACTTGACCGACGTCTAGGAAAGCTAACCTAGACTTCGAAGAGTTAAGCTCTGTCCTGAAGATGGCTTTGAAATCTTCATCAATCGATCTTTGCATCATCAATTTTTGAAATCTATTCTTCTGTGCTTCAAACATCAGACTATTCTTTGAATCAATGTGCTACTCGCACATCAATTCAAAGAGGGGCAAAATGTAACACCCCAAAATTGGCATCTTGCAACCCTAACCAATTTTGTTGCATCTGTCATTCTTCTGAATCATCAAAGTCCAATTGTACTAGGCAATTTTGAGTTTTGACTAACTCTACTCGACCTAAGTGTCAAATGCAGAAAATCCTAAATCTGCATTAATCATAACATTATATTTAATTCCTAAATATCAATTGGCTAAATAAACCCTATGATTGAATTAATTTAATTATAAAGTCCTAGCACTTTAATTAATTAAATTCACCCCTTTTAGCTAAAACACATAAAAAGGAATTAAATAATATTTAATTATTAAATAAATATCATCATTTCAATAATTGAATTTAATTATTCAAATAATTGAGAAAATACATTTATGAGGTCATATTTTATTTAATTAATTAAATATTCTCTCAAAAATCTTCTCCCTAGTTCAGAAATAGAAACTTTGAATTAACTGTGCTTTAAAGAAAAATAAAACAGTTAAAATAAAAAAGAAAACAGTTAAAAACAAAGAGAAAACAATTCATTGTTTTCTTTTAAAGAAAACTTACTAATTTGAACTAGATTTTTTATCTATTTTATTTGAAAAGGAAAATTTCTATTCTGAGCAGACTCTCAGTCTATAAAAGAACTCCCATTCCTCATTCAAAAAGATGCATTGTTAGAATAAATAATTGCTGCTGCATTTTAGAATTCATCATCTCATTTCAATTAAGCTCATTTGCAATAGAATAGCTTCATTTTCTTAGATTAATCTCATATTTTTTATCATGTCTTAGTTTAATTTCATTAAGATTAATCTTGCATCTTTCATGTTCTTAGATTAATTTTGCATTACATTACATTGCATTCATGGAGAAAAATCCTTCGTTCTTGGACTGGTCTAAGTTGTGAGACTTTCATTTTGAGAGCCATTCAAAACCCCATCTGGATAGGAGGAAGTAGGTTGAATCATACAGGCATGCAGGATGAATAACTCATATTTACTTCTGTATGTAACTAATGAACAAGGACTATGTTGAAGTGTATGGTTGAATAAGAAGGCCACATTTAACATATACAAGACTCACCTCTGATTGTTTAGAATAATCTTCCTCTTGGACATAGGCTATCTTCTTCTCTCCTTGTGAAGCTGAGGGTTTGTCAGGGCATCTATATGCAAGGTTCCCCAATTGTCCATAGTTGTAGCATTTCATGGAAGAAAAATGAGAACTCCTCCAAAAACCCCCTGATCTTCCTCTTCCACTGTTATAAGAAATTCTTCGTCTATTGTATCCACCCCTATTGCCTGATTCATGTCCTTACTCTGTATATCTAGAGTCACCTTGAATTCTATTGTCATTGCCTCTTCCACTTGTGCCTCCTTTATGGCCACTTCTGTTGTCTCTACCCCTTCCTCTCCCTCTGGAGTTAGAATCTTGTTTGTTCCTAAGTTTCTCTTCCACTTTCAAAGCCATTTGAAAACAACTATGAATGAAAGTTAGGGTAAAAATATTGAGTTCTTCTTGTATATTCCACCTTAATCCATTAAGGTACCGAGCAACCTTGATGCTCTGTGTCTCCTCTATTCTTGATCTAAGACAAAGTTTCTAAAATTCCTTAGTGTATGAAGGCACATCTAGATACTTTTGCCTAAGGTTCCACCTCTTCTTGTGTAGCTAAATGTCATAGTCTTCTGGAAGGTAATTCTCCTTCACTCTTTCCACCATTGATTATTAATTTTCTATGGGCTTCTTTCCCTCTTTCCCCCTTTCTTCCTGTAGAAACTTCCACCATGTGAGTGCTTGTCCTCTTAGCCTAGACTTGGCTATCTTCACCTTCTGTGCTTCTGTGATTCCATCACACTCAAAGTGGGTTTCCATACCTTTGATCCATTCCATGACCATCTTTGCATCCATCTTACTGAGAACACTGGAATTCCTTCTAGAACCTTTCCACACAATGCTTTGAGTGCCTTGAGATATGGTTCTTCAGATAGAGGAGGTTCAGGCTCTAGTTCTATCTCCTCCTCTATTGGTTTCTTCCCCTTATCTTTATCTTCACTCATCTACTCCTTCATCTTGTTGGTTGTCTCTACAACCTCTGTCATATTTATCTTCATTTCTTCTTCAGGAATCCTATTATTTTCTTTCTTCTTAGACAAGTCCCTTGCTAGTTCAGAATTAGTCACCAAGATGTTCTCACCTATGGATTCACTCCTCTCTGACATACACCAATCAACTCCCAAGCCTTTCGATGGCTCTGATACCAATTTGTTGGGGAGCTCCCACTCCTAGAGCTTCCTTGCTCTCTCCTAGACCTTCTCTTGGTCTTTCATAGGGTCTCATTCACTACCCTAACTAGAGGATCCTTATCTGATCCACTACCACACTAGGAGCCCTCCACCAAGTTCAATTCTTCACTAAACATTTCACCATAGCCTTACACTTTCATGGATTACTTTGGTCATCTATCCTTCCAATTGACTCTCCTTCTTTTGAGTTGGATTCATGACTCCTTTCTAGTCTCTTTCAACAATGCTTGATCCAATCTTGAGGATCTTTCACCCAATTTCCAATCGGGTTCAAGATTCTAGTCTTCTAGGCCTTGTAGCCTTTTTAGGCCTATCAGCCCTCCCAAACACTGAAAAGATGGATTTTCTCTCAAAATCCCTTAACACCCCTAGAATCTAAATACATATTCCATGTGGGATTTTCCTAACCTTAGAGATTTTCTAGGTTTTAAGTTCCCACCTTGTCTGTACAATGGACTTTCACCAAACCCCTAAAATAGAGGGTTTCTAGAGCATGAATACTGGTATAGTCTCTTTACTTTATTTAACTATTTTAATGAGATCCTTTGAACATCTACTCCAATTATAATTTTTGCATTAGATGCCCCTACATTTCTCCACCATTGACTGGCACACACTAATCGCCTAGCAATCACCATTGCCTCTGTTTAATGTTTAGTTTCCCTAGCCAGAATAAGCAATACTCGCCTAGTGCTTGAATGAACATATCTTTCCTTCCCTACACACACACACTCCAAACACCATATATACATTGTATAGACAAGCCCTTACTTGATTCCAAGTGTTCATGGGGCTTTGAACCATGGGAACTTCAAGAAAAGCCAATATCTACATGACTGGTCCAAAACTGGACAGAGAACCAGTAAAACACAAAGAATTTACAAAATAATAACTAGTATGAAAAAATGATCAAATAAATGATAGAGTGACTAAGGAAATTACATAAGAAACACTCTCAATGCATTAATTCAATCCATTTAATCCATTAAAGTACTGGATGATGGCTCTGTCTGCAAAATACAGTGTAAAAACTTGCTTCTTGACAAACAGTCCGTACAAAAGGAAACCTAACTATCAGTTTAGGGTTTGTTTCACCTTATATATCTTAGTCCCACATGTCTAGACCCTCACTTCAGGATTTGGGCACATTTAAGGCTGATTCTTAAAACTAGGAAATATTGTCATGACAACTTTTCAAAGTTATAAAAGTTGTCATGACAACTTTGACAACTTTTGTCAAAAATGACATTCTACCACTCCAATGGCCCAATTTGGTTTCAAAACTTACCAAATGGCCCTAAAACACTTTAAAACATTAAAAACTTGAAAATTTCCCCATTTTGGAGTTTTGGTCAACCCTTTGACCTTTTGGTTGACTTCTAAGGGTATAGACCCCTAGATGTAACTTGACTCCACAACTTGCAAAACCTAAACACTACTAACCCTAAACACACCTTAGACACACTTGGGACTTTATAACATAGTCCTTATTCATTGGTGGTTGGCCAAACCAACCTACAAGACAAAATGACTAACAAGATCTTTCAAAGACCTTAGGGTGCCCCTGCACCGCTGCTCATGACTTGCATACAAAGACTCATTGCCAAAGTAGCAAGATCCCGTTAAAAATATCAAGTAACCAAAACTCATTGTCTCAAAGAAATTATACTCCATTGATATAGATATAAATATATTATCCTTCTAATGCATCTGACCTGCATAACACTCTCCACACTAGCAGCAAACTTATTATCTCCTTTTCTTCTATCTCACTATCACTAGACTCTACTCTACTGATTGTTGAACTTGGTTCCCACACTTGCTTGCTTCACACACTCACTTTATTTTTGTCAAGGCGGAAACAGTCCTTATATACGAAATAGATCATTGGATATTACAATAAGGTTATCTAAACCAAATAGGATATTATAAATAAGTTCCATATCGGCAAAGACAATAATAGGATCAATATCAAAAGCATCTGAACCGAGGACCCACATGGATAAGTGATAAACCTTAAATACATAGGTCCTATAAAGAATGAACCCATCTAGATGAGATATAAGAATCAAGTATAAAACTCAAAACTATATGATATTTCAATAACCAATAAATATAGTACTTAAATCTAAAACTAAAAGTTTGATCCATCCCAGAAGAAAGACAGACCAAGAACACGCTATACATGTCCCAATGCTAGCTCTCCAATAAGAGGAAGATAAACCAAAGATAAATCAAATATGTAGAAGAAAATTGCCAATTGCCAATGGTAACCAAAACTCCATATGCACTAGAGAGATCTATACACCACATTGAAGGCCATGTAAACATGCCACATCAGAAGCCATGTCAACATGCCACATCAAAATTTTCCACAACACATTTTCATATCAGAAAAGGAATTGAAAAAAATGGAAATGAAAGATGAAACGGTCTCCTGAATACCAGACACAATCCTGATCACTAGAGAATGCCACAAATAAGACCAAGTCTTGAGTGTATTTGAAAGAGTAGTAGCACAACTTCAACCTTGATTTCTTGAAGGGAATCACTCTAGAAAGATAAATAACTGCAACTATAAGGTCCATGCTAACATAAATCCAATACAATGCTACAATACACATCCAAACCTGTCAAACATCCAAAAATAATAATATAATATAGGAGCACTATAAAACACCATATACTCATTCTCATAGGATACATTCCTATCTTTTATGGCTCTGAGACCATACAAGATGCATATGTGTCTTAAACTACTCTGAGACCATATAGGATACCTACCTATCTTCCACTATTCTGAGGCCATACAGGACTGTGAGTGTGTTGACAAGAGAGATAATAATGCATGATATGTTTTCATTGATGGAAAATATACACTTTACTCTTGGCTACCTATCAAATATTTTTTTTACCAATTGTTTTAGTGATGAAAAGCAACTAAGTATGAAGAAAAGCATTGTATACAAGTTCATAGATTGAGTCAGTATGGACAGAGGTTAATGTATTAAATAATTTGACGATAAGGATGGTAAGTGGACATCATTATATGTCTAATCCAATGACCGCATGTTTTTGTAATGCAATATGATGGACATATGATACTCTAGGTATCGGGAAAATAGATAATTATCTTATGCAAAGTTAGTCGTACATTAGATCAATCACCGATCTTAACAGATCGATGATCTGATAAAAAATAAGGAATGACTATGGAGGATACTCTATTCGAAAAGAAAGTTATTATGTGGTGATTTAGTCAAGGTATAATGGAATCTTCTATATGTTTCATCATATGCTTATCGGGCTGACTGTGTTAAAATTTTGGAGATAAGATCAAGTTTTGAATGCGATGAGTATGAGATGATGATCGACAAGTTGTACATGATGTTGTGCGAAGATTAATAGACCAGAGAATCAGTTTGTGATACATTACAAAGCTTCATCAGAACTATATTGGCATAATTGATGATATTTGTCAGTTTAGTTTTGAGACAATAAGTCCTATCCATAATTTTACTATAACTAATCGGTGCACCCGACTGAGGGTCAGATTATTCTTTTTGTATTGAGCTGTAAGCTCTAGGATGTAAGCCTAAATGTATGTGCATTCCCTCTTATATATGTACTATTAAGTTTAACAGGGTACTTATTACTACAGTAGTGAGATATATTGTGGGTACCAGTCCCACCAGGGTTTTTCCCTTAACAGGGTTTTCCTCAAAAACAACTCATGGTGTTATGATGTTATGCATGTTCATCATATTTTGGTTACTTTCAGTTATTTTTAGTTTCAATTTTTTTTGTTTGATTAAGAAAGTTTAGAATATTGTTACACCAATTCACCCCCCCCTCTTGATGCTTCCTAAGTCTAACAAAGTTTACATGTCTTTCAATATACTAAAGGTTCAGCATACAAACCCTCATCACCAAGAAAAGAATACTTCCAGACCACAAAGATTGAGCGAACACAAACTCAAACTCCACCAGAACATATGGAACATAATGTTTGACATCAATGACAACATATATTTCTAACACCAACACCTATGTGCAATTGTTTTAGGCTCATGTTTTCGGAGATAGACCTACAAGGCCACCTAATTGCATTTTTGCTCCTCTATGTGAGTCACAAGAAACTTCAGACTATGGTACCTAGCACCCATTTCTACTATGTTACACTCTAATTTTCAGATACAAGTTCCTTTCTATTCTTCTTTTTAGATTGGTTTTACTATGTCTACTATAATTTGTGTAACTTATTGTTATTATTGAAATCTTTTATTTTTCTATCATTAACTATAGATCTCAAACACACACTTCACAATCTAAATTCCATTGCACAAAAGGAATGCATTGCCAAGTGTTCCACCTGCCTACCAAGATTGTCCTTGAACCTTCTCATATTCTTAATGATATGCAATGAACATTTGAGATCTTAGTTTGCTTCCATAAGGTAGGATTTTATTCCACACCTATCATTTATAGACCATTTTGAGTTATAAGCCTCATAAAGGATATGTATGAACTTATACCATCTTCCTATATGGTTGATCAACAAAACTGTCTGTGGTAGTTTTAATCTTCTCTTCTAAGTTCTTAGCATCATTTATATTAATCTATTTAGAGAGCAAATTTTAATCCTAGATTGGTTCAGTTTTTTCTACTACATCATCTAGGATTTCTTAATCTCTAATTCCAATTTTGTACATAGTTAGCAACTCTGAATTATATCCTCAATTTTTTCACTATAGATTAGGAATCTTGGAATTATATTCAAAATTTGTCTAGGCTTTTAGGTATTATCCTTTTCAAGACATATGGTTTGTTAAGGGGCTAAATTTTCATCCCTTTCAAGCATACCTAGATTTGAAATGCTTTCACAATATAAACTCTTTTTACCACTACCAAAGATAAAAAGACAACTCTTTTTTGAAGATGCTTAGTTGATGTTCTTTTTTATTTGACATGTTAAAGTAATGATTTTCTTCATTGTGCTCATGAAGATTTAGGGGCAAGCTACTTATATTGTACTTAAATTAATGCATTTACAAGAGCTTCTAAATTAGTGAGTATTTTTTCATGCATGGTTGTCAAATGCCTCCCCCTCTAGCCCTCCTTGAAGGTATTGATTTGGTAGCTTTGAGTCCATGATAAGACATTGTTGATCCCACTCTAATGGCTCTTAGTTCTCTAAAAATAGAGATAATGTCTCTTTTTACCGCCCATCTCATATTTTGTCAATAATGTACTATTACCTTTTTCATTAATTAAAAAATTAAATAAATCATATGAACCAGAAAAATTCAAAAGATTGTGTGATAAATATATAAATTTAAAAGAGTGATAAATTAGATACATGAAAATGATCTGAAACTTTGATAGTAAAAATTATAGACACTATTTAATCCAAAAACCATCATTACTCAGAATGACAAGTTATAAAAATGATTAAATCGATTAGATTTCCACAATCCATTATTATTATTCTTTGGTGTTTTCTTCTTTTTTGTTTTCAGGGTGTCTTTTCCTTCCCCTCGGTTGTTGTGCCTCCTTTCTCACCCCTTCCTTCCTTTTATCCTCTGTGTGAAACCAAGTCTGCAACTTATTTTTACACTTCCTTCTTGCT
>MU227345.1:2538542-2553962 GCA_018584345.1 Thuja plicata
ATATATGTATATGTATATGTATATATATGTATTTGTATGTATGCAAGTGTATATATATGTGTGTATATAGGTGTGTGTCTACACACACACACATACATTTTGTGCAACTCCTAAGTCTTGGAGGCTTGTGCCTTTCTAAGTTTAGAGTAATCTTGTCTCTTTTATGTCGCAATGAAAGAATATTTGGCTTCTCAATACTTTACCAAGGCTATGAGCGTAATTTTACACTCTTACTAATGTGTGGGCTCAATATAGTGTTGTAAATTATATACTTTTACAATTTAACACTTAGTTTGGACATACCTTGGTGATTGTGCCTAACATGTACCTAATTTATATTTGATTGTGCTCAATTTTTTGACCATTTTTTTTCTCTTGGTGCATTCCCCTATTCATGAACTATTTCCTAGTCCAAAATGCTAGAACTAGGGTGCCTAATGTCCAGTCAATTGGGCCAAAAAATTTGAATAAATAATGTCAACTTTGTAAGTAACAATAAATTTACCTCTAATGTCAAACCTCCCCCAAAAAATTAAATTTGAGCAGGTGTTATTTGCATATAAATTTACAATTTTCTCTCATTTCAAACTCTAAGCGATCTAGCCTAAATAATTAATAATTCAATCAATCATATTTGATTCAATTGAGAACATATCTAGGATTAATGAGTGGAGACTATATTTTATCAATTATAACCAATCATAAAGTGTTCCTTCATGATGAAAACATGCATTAACATCCTTCAAACAACATCAAGCCTTATGTGAGAATGCTTGCCTAAGTTTTAAATCATATTTGATATTGTATAGGAAAAAATTGCATACTCCTTTGCAACTTCACCTACACTTCTATAGCCATTTTAGTGGCTATTATACTAGAATTTGAGTAGGCTCATTTCAACCTTTGCATTGGCCTTTCCCACTCAGGATGCTCATAATGTATTTTTAGTAGCTACCTTTTTATGTGTATTTCACATTAACCATCATGTTTCCTTCTTTAAGCATGATTTATTTAGATAATAGTGCACTACATAGACATTCACGACCCATGCTAGCATCTCATGACATCTTAACATTCAAATGTAATTTTGTAAGTTTTTTTCCACTTCTCACCTACCAATATTAGTGAAAATTACTCAAAATATTTAAAATTGGATCAATAACCTCTTTTTCCCTCATCCTCTTGAACTTTTAAATTCATTCTTCCACTCCTTTAAATCTTATCTTGAGTTTTCACACTTAATGTTTTGTATTTTATTGCTCCCCCCCAACCTCTCTCTAACTTGCACATCTCTACATAGCTTTCTATAACAATATCCATGGATCTCTTGTCTTTCTCAAGCATGTCTACTAAAATATTTTTTTATCTCTCTCATGTTTTTGAGAATATTGAGATTTATCACATCGTCTTTCTATAAAATTGTTTATTTATCTATTTATCTTTTAATCAATATATCTATTTGTATGTGATTAAGGTGGAAACACCAAAAAAGGGCTTGATCAAAGAAAGTCTCCAAACAACCTCAAAAGTTTTCAATATTCTCTATGTGTGTAGGTTTATTGGAAGCTTTTAAACACATGATAGTTTGGTTGTATTTATTTATCCTTTTTCTACTTATCTCTAATATACTTCACCTGTTTTTACATTAATAAATCTAGGGTTTTCAGGTTATCCAAACCAAAGAAGTGTGTTTTCACCATATTCTAAAACTTCTCTATTTTGGTTTGTATAGGACTATAGTAGTCCATGAAGATGTTTTCATGTCGTGCTAGTGTTTTTGGCTAAGACACTCAGATTAGACTGAAAACTCCCTATCATGACATATTTCCTTTTCTATAATAAAAATATTTATTTGTTATTGGTAATAAGATATCTTCATCAATTTAACTGATTAGAGATATATAAATGTATATTATGAAATTGACACTCTAAGGAACATAGTTTCCTTTTGTAGGGTCATTTTAACTCCATTACATTTAGGTGAACCCAACGTGAACACTATTTTTGCATTACTTTCCAAGTATTCCTTGTCATTCCCTTCAATTAATCTAAATAAAATGCTAATGTACATTATTTACATGCTAATCTTACTTAGGATTAGTGGGCATAAGTTAGTTTTCATAAGTTACTTTTCTAATTTATCTTTAATATTATACATGGGCTCAAGTTAGTTATCCTAGGTGGCATTCTAGAAGATAGAAGATATATTATTATTTAATATCTATTTTAAGCACTTATATATTTTTATAAGATAAGGAAATAGGGTTCACTAGCTTATGCATACAAACTAAGAAAATATACCTATTTCTACTATGATCACATTAGGAATACGAATCCACAAGAGATAAGTATGATTGACTAACATTTTTCTCAAGTGATCCAAATAAGTATTATAATCTAAGGGGTTCTATTCCTTTCTTGTTGTTAATTTTGGATTGAGTGATTTGGAGAACTAGTTAATTAAGATCTAGACTCAAACAACTGACAATAACTAATACATAAATCTTAAAACGTCAAAGCATATATAGAAATGAAATAAATCATATTGTACACTTTTTCCTAAAATATGGATTATGATAGGGAAGGCATTGTTGTGTAGGGTGACCTAGTCTAAAAAATTGATCGACTTTGCAGCTTTCAAGATATAGGGTCATAAGACTATGTACAGGGCTCCCAGAGGAACAAGGTCACCCCAGAGGGTCAAGCTCACCCCAAGTATACCTTACAAGGAGTTGAAAATGATATTAAAATTATGTAAAATGAATGTGAAAGCTAGGCTAAAAGATGAAAATATTAGGGTTTTCTATAGGAAATAAGGTAGCAAGCGACTGAGAGGGGGGGGGAGACAGTTGCTTCTAAAACACTATATCTTTAAAACACTTAAACCCTCTAACCTTTAAACCCTTATGGGTATAACCCTTATTTATGATTTATGATAAGTAAAGAAAGTATGCACAAATCAGAAGCATCCACAAAACATAACACAAATATTTTTATCATGGAAACCCAAATGGGAAATTACATGGTGGGACTTGAACCCATAATAAGACTAATACCTTGTTTGAAGTACAAGCTTATTACAAATGGGGAAGGAACGTGCATTTAGGCGCACTACCTAGATCTCACTGCTCAAAAAGCCTTGGGCTACCACTCTAAGGAAGACTGAAATCCTTACAAGACCACTACAATGGTTAGTCTAACAACAATAAAAGAAATTATGAACTATATAGTAGAATCTATCTCATGCCAAGACCGGTTGCATTGAAGTACAATCAGATCTTTATAGCAATTCTCTCTGCCACCTTTAGATGCGAAACTCAACCTTATATAGATCTACACAACTGCTTCACTAATAAATTTTAGGCATCCATGATATTTCACAACCTTCTGCACACACATACATTTTTTCATAATTCATCAACCTTTTATCAAGAACAAGTCAACAAAACCCTAACTTTTAATTTTCATCTCAACACGCCAAAATCAATGACCCTGATCAAAGCATATTAGCTAAACATAGCTTAGATCCATCATAACCACTTAGAGGTCATAACTCTTCCACAAAATTTTTTACCGATTTCCCATTAAATGTTTTACTCATCAAGTCGACCAAGAACATAAGAAAATATCACCAACCAAAAAATCCTCCAAACTTGATCACCATAATCTATGCAAAATGCCAACTCAGAAAAAACATAATATAAGAATATACTTAGGCATCATGAATAACTCTCAGATAAACCTCAATCAAGCCTCTATGGCATTTTGTGTTGAGGGCAATTATCAAATTCATCTCACTGGATATGAGATTCGACTGCATCAACACTCACCATTTCGTGCTTCTCAACCACTTCAGGTATGCAACAAAGGTTTCCATCCCTGTCTTCCTTTATTCGTCCATCAATGAATTCATCCATCAATGAAAACATAAATGACTATAAGGAGAAACACATTAGCAACCCGGCTTTCCATGAGGGTTTATTATTGTTAATTTATGAGTACTTCAAAGCTCACACTTTGGGAAAGGAAATCAAAGGAATTGAGGAAGATAATTCTGAGGAGGGTTCGGGGGAGGATCGTGTCCCCTCTGACACAAAGGACAGCAGAGAAATGCACTCAGAGACTGAGGAGGAAGAACCCCTTCAGACAAAAAAAGGGAAGAAAAGAGTCAAATTGGAGACAATAAAATAGCACATAGAGATATCATCAGATAGGGAGTACAATGAAAATGAGGAAGGCATGGAAACGGGGAATGAGAGTTCAGGAGAAGATAGAAAAATGAAACAAGGTGCGAAGAAGGGGAAGAAGGATAAAAAGAGGAAGATCACAATCAAAATGCTAACTCAGAATGAGGAGGAAAGCTCAGGGAAGAGGGTTACAAGATTTAAAAGAGGGAATCAGATAAAGGTGGAAACCCAGGAGGAGAAGTGGGGTAGCCAGAAAAAAAACAAGAGGAGAGAGCTGAGGAAGAGGAGAGTCAGGGGAAGGAGAATGAAGAGGATGTCAACAACTAGGGTTTGGCAGAGTATGGAGAAGACCATTACACCTGTAGTATTACAGGAAAAAACAAAAAGGTTGTCTGGAGAAACTTTGACACGGTCTCTGCAAAAATGGGAATAAAGAGAGAAATGGTTAGGACATTGGTTAAGGAGAACAAGGAGGGTATAATTCAGATGGAAGAGCTTATTGATCCTGCTTTGGTGATTTTCAGTGACAATGCGAGGGAAGACCCCCAAATGGATGTGTTGAACAATGCAAAAAATAGTGCCATTGATAGCTATAGATTAACAAAATGGACCTACTATGAAATCTATGAGCTAAAAAAAAGGGTGGACAGGATGGAGAAAGAAAGAATAATCAACAACAACAAGAATATTGCGGAGGACAGGGAGCTGGACAACAGAGTGACCGATCTGAAGCATAGGGTCGAAGGCATTGAAGCCTCAATGGTTAAAATTGCTGAGCAAAGTTACAACATATTTAAAGCCTCAAATGATAACATCAAGGTAATCATTGACAAGTTTCAAGAACAAAGAGGAAACAAAGAGGATCGTCCGATGCACAGCGATAGGGAGAAACTTCCAGAAGAAGAAAATAAGAAGGGAACAAGAGAGGAAGCCAAGCAGATGGAAAACTAGGAAGTCGACAAAGAGTTGGCCGAGCTTAAAGATGCTGCAAGGAGAATGACCGAGCTGGAGATACGGGCGGCTGAGATTCTCAGAGACATTGCCTGAATTGCACCCTTAGTTCTTTGGTCCTGGCTTTATTGGGTGTGCATCCCTGGCTTTCTGTTGTTTGGGACTATTTTGTTAGGTCTGCCTATTTTTTGTTGGTTGTTAGGTAACGCTTATATGCTTTAGTTATCTTTTCTATCTTCTATAGGGTTTTAGGAACCCATCAAAACCTATTTTCCTTAATCAAAAACTCTCAAATAATCAAATCCACCCTATGCATTTGATTTTCTACCATTATTCTTGGGACACCTCAAGAACATTGTCACCTTCAATTATAACAACAAAAGAATGCCCTGCAAACTTTTGGATCAAAAACCATTTGAATTGTGGACACGTCACAATGTCACAAAACATATTCTATTTATGCAACCAAAAATATCATCTTGAGCATTCACACCAGACCAATCTCTGCTATCCTATCCACTCTGTCAGATAGTAAAATAGCCAATCACAACTCCTAGCCTCATAACTCATCAAAATCATCAATTCAACTCCTGGAACTTGACATGGATCAAGTAGACAACCTCTACAACATCCCATGAGGTGCACGACTCCCCATCTACAGTAACCAATCCTCACCAAGCCTATGAGCATACTACACCACTGGCCAAACTGCACAACATACATGTTGACAACAATGCCAACACATCTAACTTGCCCACATTTTTAGCATATATATAGATATAAAAAATATATATGGAGACAACAAAAGTAGATCTAGAAATGAAAGACAGAGAGGAACCTATTGCCAAAATCTAGATTGAGTTGTGAGGGACAAAGACAATTAGGGTGACCTTGACTTGGGAGCTATGGATATGAAGAAAAGTAGAATATCTGGGATCAAGAAGTTTCTTATAAGGTTCATCAAAAGTGTTCAAGATAATGTATGAGGGGTCATCCTTGATCCCACTTTTTTGGATCTATGAAAGATGAATATGTAGGTCTCTATCTCCTCAATCTCAATCCAAAATCATACCTTTTCAGCATGTCACCTACACATAGAAAGCAAGAAATGTTTTGGGTTCATGGGGCTTTGCCTAGATTAAACCCTTGTTTTGGAATTTAATGTGAAATTAAAATAGCTTGAATTGGAAATGTTCAAGTTTACTATAATGTGCAATGGAGGCTAGATCTAATTATTAAATTTATTAAATATTCAAAAGTCTTCTTTGTGTTGAAATCCTTACGAAGATGTTGATATTGACTTGTAGGGTCAATTTTATGAAGAATTAATCATGGATACTATTATTAATTCTTTAGTTCCAAACTTTACTTCTTGTCTTTAATGCCAAGGTTGATACTTAATCTCTTTCTCAATAGAGTGTGCTCAAATTTGAATTGAATCAAGCTTGTGGTTTCTTAAGATATGATCACTTTCTTGTGGACTATGTCATGAGAAGGGGTAAGTTTGCTTTTATACCTCTCCCTAGCAATCAAGTTTGTAATTTTGAAGCCAAATGAAAAAGAGGAAATTTTCCCATTCCCACAAACTAGTTGCTAAGTGATTTAAATTTGGGTCCCTTTTATTGGGGTGAAGTCACATGACCTTGTCTTGGATCAAATTTTCCCCATCCAACCCTATCCCAGATAATTTAAAATTTTAAAATTCAAAATATTAGATACATTTTCTTAATGTAAAAAACCTTAAACCAATTTTCTACAATAAAAATTAAAATCTACAAACTAATATTTAAACATGAACATATATATAATTTAATTTAAAATTACATTGATAAGTAGGAGAAATTTTTGAAAAAATTAAATAGTGATATTGCTATCAAGATTCAACTATGTAGTTTTCGAGTCAAACTCATTGACCCATTTTTCATGAGTAGTAGTTCACAAGAATCCATCTCTCATGAGAATGAATGAAATACTTAGTACTCATTGCATCTAGGTGATGCTCACAGAGGTGAAACATTGGGCCTTCTCGGAAGGTCACCCATCCCCGTACTACTCCTACTCAGGTGTGCTTAACCATGGAGTTTCCTCCAAGTTTAAGCCCACTTAGCTCTACCCCATTTGGAAAACTTTCAACAAGTGTCGTGTCTTATGAACCATTGATTATAGCCCATTTTTCTCATCAATTGGTAAGGAGACATTTTTCTACATCAAGTCAAACTGGGATATTGCTATCAGGATTGAACTGTGTAGTTTTTAAGTCAAACTCATTGACCCATGTTTCATAAGTAGTGGTTCACATGAACCCATCTATCACGGGAATGAATGGAACACTTAGTACTCATTACATATGGGTCAAGCATTGGGCCTTCCCATGAGGTCACTCATCCCAATACTACTCTAACTTAAGCACACTTTACCATTGAGTTTCCTCCAAGGTTAAGTCCACTTAGCTAGTTACTCCATTTGCAAAACCTTCAACAAGTGTTGTGTTGTAAACATGGGTCAATGAGTTTGACTAAAAACCTTCACTGTTGGATCCTAATAGCAATATCACAATTCGACTTGCTGTGGAAAATGTCTCCTACTTATCAATTGATGACCTAAAGGGGCTCTATAATGAATGGTTCATAAGGCACAACACTTACAAAATGTTTTGCAAATGGGGTAGCAAGCTAAGTTGACTTAACCTTGGAAGAAACTTAAAGGTTAAGCGTGCTCGAGTTAGAGTAGTATTGGGACGGAGGACCTCGTGGGAAGGTTCAATGTTGAGCATCATCTAGAAGCAATAGGTGTTAAGTGTTCTATATATACTCATAAGAAAAGGGTTATTGTAAACCACTACTCCTAATTCATAAATCAATGATTTTGATTCAAAAATTATACAAGTGATAACAATATTACAATATAATTACATATTGTAATAGCTAAATCACACCATAATTGACTAGACCCAATAATTAGGAAAAGGGGCATGGGTATGAATTTCACCATAAGTAAAATCTACGACGCAATAGAGTCGGATAATTTGAGGTGGGTGACATTTCGACCACGACAGTTGGAAGCCTCCGTAATTGTTGTTTATTTCCATTTCCCAACTTACGACAATTCTATTCTAGTGAGGTACAATATCCCTAATTATTTGCGACAACAATTGAGAAAATTCAATGGAGTACAAAATTGACGTAGCTCAAACGTAAGATGTCCGACACGTGTTGATTTTTGTGCAGAAAGGTTAAAGTACCGAAGAGACTTGACGAACAAAACAATAGAAGGTATAGATCATTCTAGGGAGCTTGCAGTGCATCTTCACCGTCCTCTACAGAAATGATTTGAGCCTCTATAGATACTCAAAAGAAAAATAATACCATGGAGAAATATTCGAAATCCAGTTCCCAATGACTTTCATCAGCCTCGGAAATTGTGAAGTCACATGGGTCTCTGTTTATGCTTACCTAGACCTTTAGTACCAGCGAGTGAGTTAATCCTGTCGCCAGTTGAGATTCAAATCATATTAAATGGATTCGGTAGATAGATTCCTTTTGGAGCCTCTGAATTCGACCGTTAACAACACGCATCTCAACGTTATCATTGTCTATATATTTATTGTTATTATATAATGTTGTATTACTCTTATTCTTACAGATTAGAGATTTAATGGGGAAGTGTATGTGGGCTTTCGTAGTGAAGCTAGACTAGAATGCTAGAGTGTTATAAGTAGAGGAAACAATATTTACCATCCATTTTCATATGGCTAGTCTTTTTGTATGGGCATTCATAGATTTCTATGTAGAGTTCGTTGAACACTGAAATTCATTATATTCTTACATCAATAGCTATTCATTTAAGAATGATCAAATGGCCCTAGTCATTATGAAATGTCCCAATAGTGATGCATAAATGAGCCAATTACCAACCAAAATAACTAAAAATTGATCCACTATAGTACATGAGTGATCAGCTATTAGTACATATATGATCCTTTTTAGAACTCCTTTAATATTAATAATTAACACAATTATTGAACTCCCTATCGATTACTGAATACTTTCCCCTAGTAATTGTCCCTTCTCAACAAAAGGGTAAGTGGAAAGTGAAGTTGGTTATAAGTGTGGAGCAGCTTCATGACATCCTTTCCGTCCAGTCCAACTCAGAGGCATTGATAGAGAGAATGAGTTTGACGGCTTCTGCTTCTTCATCTTCACCATCAACGCCAAATCAACAAAGAACTTCCTTTTACTTTTCTTCTTATTGGAAGCCTTCATTGGACAGCATTTCAGAGAATGCCCCTCTTGAAAACGGCAACGACACCAATTCTACTGGTAAGTAAGCATTGCTCAAAGTGAAACTGAAACAATGAAACCGGATATTTGTAATGGGTATCCATTGGAAGTCCAGAGGTCATTTTATTACATTAAAGGATCAAATAGTATGGGTGTGTTTCGCAAGATTGTACTTAAATCATTTGTATCAACATGCAGCTGGATATGTTGGCGCATCAAAATTGTCCATCAGTTTACATGGTTAATTGCTGGACGGTCTTCAGGAAGTTTTAGTCTGAGAGGTTCTCTATTCTCTTTCTTTTGAGCTGTCTCTAGGAGTTGGAAGCGGGACACTAATTAAACAACAAATATGTCTGACAGTTGTTTCTTAGGTGGTCCCTGTACAATGTTCCTCCACTGTTTTCTGTTCTAGTGACGTGTTCAGTAACTGTGGTGTTTTTTTTTTTTTTAAGCTACTACTGTACAGGGTCTCTGCAAAAGAATTTCTAGTTTTAATCGATGCCCTGCTGAATAGCAATGAATGCGTTGCTTATTTTGACTGTTCGCTTTAATTCTACTATTTTTATTACTTTGTTCCAATGAATGTGCATATTTGCCATTACCTTTTTGTTGAAACACTATTTTGATGAGTGTACATATTTACCAGTGAGAGTTTAAAGAGGTACTACGCGTTCAGTGTTAAGGGTAACATTGGATTCTGTAGGAGTTATGTAACATCAATAAAACCCACTATTTTAGGAAGTCGGTCAACAAGTCAATGGTCGATTACATAAGTCGACAAGATATCAATAAAGTCGCTATTAAATAAAAAGATCAGAAAACAATTACGACCATATTTGTCGAAAAGATAAATCATACCTCTGTACAAAGTCGAGTGAAACGTCGACCATATGTCGAGTGTCCTAAAGGCATCACAACAAGAAATGTCCCATCAAATACAAGTAACAATAAACTGTCATGTCAAGATAATGATTCAATAGATTTTTCGACCAACTGTCGAGACATATAGTAAAAGATTAATATTAGCCTCAATTACAACTTCTATCTCATAAAAAGAAAGGAAAACCTCAGAGTCGAGAAATACCACCATGTCGAATACCAGATGCGTTTAGCACTATAAGGTAATGTCCTTCCTGAGAAATGCTTCAGAAACCTGAACACAAAGGTCAACCAGGGCGAGAATATTGTGGGAGTGCGTTACCACCCTACCACGAAGTAGTTACACTTCCCCGGAATCCACCCAACCCAGCTAGAGATAGTCTAACAAAGTAAAACTGACTAAAGTAATGGAATTGTGCAAATCATCAATGTTTACATCAAGTACTGTCAAACACATCATAGTGTTCCAGTATGATTATGCATCAAGAATTAATCAACATCCTTTACCAATAATAATATAAAACATTTCAACTCACGAATCCCACTCATTTAGGACAGTTAGTGATTATCTCAAGAAGTACACTATGCAGTTAATTTCCTATGTCAGAGATTTATCAAAACTCATAAATCATCTAGCATGACTATGTCCTAATATATACAAATAAATCCAAAGAAAAAAAAAATCATAAGATAGCATGCCGTGGTTATTCATATGCCCAAATAAGTTCAGAAAATGAAGTTTTTTACAAATATCCACAAGCATGTTTCTCCAATTTGCTAGTGTAGGCGTAAACTGAGGTGAGGTAACCTGTTCTATGTCAACAGTTGTCTAAGAAACAAATTAAGCATGGTTTTGAAAACACCAGAAGACTCACTTCTTCTTACATCTATGTAAAACAAAACTTAAGTACCATGCCAAGTAAGTAATGACCTAGGGGAATACACCATACGCGTTGGACGGTGAACCCACGTCATGGATAAATGAAAATATTGATATATATAATGAAAATAATAACCACCAACATTGCTACAAGACAGAAACCTCACCAATCCATCTGTGTTCCCTTGCTCACACAGGACGATTTCAAGTGGGTATTGATTCATGTAAATGGTCTCAATTTAGCTACTCATTTCACTAGATCCCATATCAGTTAAATTCTAGAAAAGCAACGCTCCTTATGCAACTTAATTATATAACTAGCATCAAATAAGCATATTGTTACACAGACAATAATTTGAGAAACTAAATATCCAAGCATAAACAGAAGCCAATCTATTCTGCAAAACCAAACTTTAATCACCAATCCACAGTATCAAAGACTAATGTTCATTAAAAGAATAGCACCAGGTGAGGCAGGGATCTTTCTCTTCAGCGGTGATTTTCTTTCATACGATGAGMACATAATGCCCAGATAAACATAACACCAAGAACTTACTCAAYGACAAGGAGTTGTCTCCCTTAAGCAACACATATTTAAAATCAAAATGACGGYAGGGGGGGSTAAAMTTTTACTRCTAACACAAYGATTTTGGCAYGGTAATAAGTCTCTCCACTATGGMAAGAGAGCAGCGACTCGAGTAGAGGGGCTGAAGAAATGAGGCATCTCCAATGTAAACAACCTTAGGGCTTCCTAAGAGACCGCGGMAGACAAAACAAAYWGTGCTCTAMAGGCTGCTACGAAAGGAAGAAGAAGGAAGTTTTAAGGATATTTAAACGCRCAGTCCATAATAAGTTTGGCAATGAATCATGGTTGATGTTACTTCTRCGATGGAAAAGGAGTCTTTAAACTAAACTATACYACCCATTCCTTATAGCATACACCATTATAAACAATCATACTCATAGCTTACGCAGCTATTCYGCACAAAAASAYAAGAAGACATATAATATGTTAAAAGAGGAACYTGGAGTTCGYGAGTTATGGAAAATGGGAATCCCTTGTGCTTGTCCAYGCACAGTGGCTATCCTCCTCCTTTCACTTTGCAAACTRTCGTTCAGAGTCTCACTCTTCCCTTCTCTTT
Source organism: Thuja plicata (assembly GCA_018584345.1). Taxonomy (NCBI): domain Eukaryota; kingdom Viridiplantae; phylum Streptophyta; class Pinopsida; order Cupressales; family Cupressaceae; genus Thuja; species Thuja plicata. The sequence continues at coordinate 2,550,862 of MU227345.1, forward strand.
TCYGATTTTCCCACTGCTCCCTTTTTCAAGATCCTCCCTCCAAACAAGAATCTGTTGCCAAGAAAACCCACTCTCCTCCCCACGAGAGAGAGAGCATGCCTAAATTTATGGCGTGTGGCCTGTGCATGAACATCATATTCAGGTTCAGTTAAGGTTCAGTGATTATTGGTGGACTGACATGGTTGTAGGTGCCTTCTACCTCCACATGTCAGCCTTTAGGCTTTGAGCCTTGAACGCATGCAGAGGCATTGAGTTCTCTGTTTCCCCTTCTCACCAACGCAGCAATTAACGGGCCTGTGTGGTTGGAAATCCACTTCATCTATGTGGTTGGAAATCGGCCCTTGTGACCTTCAGAGCTCAACCCCTGTTCCCTTAGTTTGCCTTAGGGTTTCAAAAGCTTGGCTCTTGGGTTTGAAAAAGGTGGGTGGGCTTTGGAAAGCTCCTCCCTACAAAGGATATCATTTGAGAAGAGAATCGGTCAAGAAAATATCTGAAGAGGGTGTGTTTTGCAACAAACGTTCGTGCGACAACAGTTTGCCAAGCTTTATAGATGTGAATTTATTTTCTTCTCCATTCGGAGAGGAAAATGTGGAGTCTCCCCAAGTTTCCAATTCGAGACAAAAGCTCATTCATACTGTCAAAGACAGTAGTTCCTCTGAGTGGCATGACAGCAGTCACGAAAACAGCAACAACAATCTTTTATTTTTAAATCGCTCCATGGTGTAAGTTAGATTGAAAACCACCAGCGCTAAGCCCAACCAATACCACCTATACAATTATTTTCTTGTTAGATTTAGATCATGTCCGATAACCACTCCAGTACGTCCACTTAGACCACTCTGTTAGTTAAAGAAAATTAAGGTTTCAACTAGAATATCGAAAATCAAGGAAGTGGGTTGTGACATCCTTCCCCTCTTAAGAATGCATCGTCTCGATGCATTTAGCTAGATTTACAAGCATATTGGAGGAAAAATGAAGAAAATCAAACTTGACATGGTTAGTAATCTTCCATGTTCAAAATATTCCATACAATGCATGTAACCAGTTTCTATTTTTTTTTTACATAGAATCAACAAAATAAATTCAATTGTTTAAGGAAGTCAAAGATTTCATAGAAAAGTTTTCTAGAAAAAAATCAACATGCACTCTTATAGAACAATCCCTTTGAAGTAAACACACTTAAAGAAACAAACACAATGTGTTTCAAAGATCATTTTAAATGTGAGTGTGTGAATTCCATTACTACCCTTCAGTTTTATAAGGTTAGAGTTACCTCTCTCCGACAATATTCCCCCTATCATAATGTGTCATTCCATCTGTGCATACATAGGAACAACATCAAACTATTAGTACATGTGTTCAACATAATCAAGATATAGCATTCCTTCATCCTAATGCTTTTAGTCATAAATCTGTATAATACCTTCAATTTACAAAAGAGCACACACGTACCTGTGCAGCTTACCATAGATTACTTCATATCAAATTCCTGTCATACTTATATGTAGACACTTATCATTTTTTTTTTCAGTTCAATCAATACAGAAGATAATTTCCAATGGTAAATATTCGAGAATATAATAATTGGAATATTACAAATGTTCAACAATCAAGTTCTAAAACTTAACTTGATCATAAGTAAATAAATCATTCTTATGTACCTTTTATCATGTGGTACTTACTAGGTGAGAAAATCCTTCATGCATCCTCAGAAATCACCTGAAAAAGGTTAGAGAATCCATTTTTCCATTTATGTGACCTAGGCTCTCATGCCCATCTTGTCACATTAATATTTCGATAAATTTTTATCATCTGTAGAATAATATAAGTCCTACAATTCTCACGTCTCAATATGTACAAGTATTCACATTTCATCATTGTACTATAAGTGTGATTTATCTAGCATAAGCATCCAAATAAATCACGATAGTTCATCACCATATAAATTCAACACATAAAATCAACACATCAATGTATGTTCTGCATCTATAAAAATGTATCCAAAAACATAACCATGAAGGTTAATCATGAATTAAGACACTTAATAGTAATTGGACATTTGTCCTTCTATAATTCCTTGTCTCCTATGCCATTGGACAGTCAGTCATCCATCTGCAAATCTTGAGACAAGAATGTGGCTCGGACACTTGTCCGTTCTATCCACAAAGCCTTACACTTCCTTGTGATTCTACCTACTCGTAGAACTCCCAACCTTGTAATGCCCAAAATAAAAGGCAGGGGGTATCTGGTGCAGCCATGAAACTATCTACTTTCCACATATGTCTAAGTAGAACTAATCATGGATGTGGTAGCGAGATGGAACATGGGCAGCATATTTATGAAAACATATGCAAACAAGCTTTGGCCAAAGCATCTTTTTGTCACCAGGAATGAACACTGGTAGGTAGAGGAACATATCCTTTTCTACCCTTCCCTATTTCTCCACATTCGGCACCCCTCACCTGAAGGTAAGCTTTCCAATTCTCATACAAAGAAAGTGAAAAGAAGATGCAATTCATGCATTTCATATAATTTCTTTTCTTGTAATTCATACATCAATTAATTAATCAAAAGAATTATGCCTTTCATCATGAAAAATATCATTCATCATAGGCAATCACATATTTTGAACCATCTAGTCAAAATAGAAAAAAAATTACACATACAAAGTAGGAAGTGTTGACCATTCTGTCAAAAACACCAATAGTGCTTCATAACCAAATAATTTCATCCCTTTTTCATAAAAAGATGGCAACCTACTCGTCGCTCATCAAATGTATCAACTAATACATACATTTCAATCACCTCATAATAATTTCATGCAAGGTCTCAATTATAATCACCCATGTGCTAGTAATATCATATTAAGGCCATAAATTGTACCCTTCTCATGGAATTCTTCATCTCAAGAATATCCATGCAATGCTCCTCGTAGTATCGAAACTCACATCAAGCATATTGATCAATACTACTAATTTCAAATAAGAATGGTATGTTCTTCACAATCTACTCCCTTATACATTCTATCAATGTTCCACATTGAACATGATAGAGAATATCACTTCACATCACAAGACTAGCAACATAAATTGCACATCCTA
>MU227345.1:2561774-2581356 GCA_018584345.1 Thuja plicata
CCATAAACCTCCATGATTGTATGCTTGGAATCCACCTTGAAGAGATGATGAAAGAGTCTTGAGGATGCACAAAGGATCTTGAAGGAAGATCACACCACCATGATGGCTAGATCTAGGGTTTGAATGTGTAATCTTGAATGTTTGCACCTAATCCCTTCAAAGGCTTGAAAGCTTGAATCCTTGGTTTTCAATGGAGGACTTGAATGCTTGAGAAGAAAACTTGAGAACCTTGAAAGCTTGGAATTATATAGAACAATGGATGCTTGAACTATTTGCTTCTTGAAAAAATCTTGATTAGAGATTTTTTGCACTTAGAAGACTTAGAGAAAATGAGAGAGAGAGAGAGAGAGAGAGAGAGAGAGAGAGAGAGAGAGAGAGAGACTTCCTTTTATATGAAACTAGGGCACAATATTCTAAGGAGGCCAACATAGGATAATTAAATTCCAATTAGACCCATGCCCCTAGAAAAGGAACCATATTAAATATAATTTAGGAATCAACGCTTCGGAACCCGAAACAGCCGACCTAGAAGTGGGAAAACTAAATTTTTTATGACCCCTGACAGTCGACAAGCTTCCTATTTTGAAAGGGGGACCTTGGTCAGGGTCGAGGTTGACCCTGACCCAGGGGGTCAGAACCCCTGGAAAGTATGCCAGGTGGGGTAGAAGGTGCCCGGAGAGGCCCAACCAGGGTCCTAAACAGGAATAGAAGCATGAGATGATGCAGAAATGGGAGGATGATATGATAGAGGTCAAAAATGTCCCCTAAGGAGGGCTAAACACTCTTAACATGGAAGTGCTTCCATTTTAAGATGATACAATACTCAATAATGAACTATACTAAATTAGTACAACTGGATTCTTTTACAAATATTATTGATGTTGAAACAATGTACACATAATATTGTAAGTGAAATGAATGTTTCATGTAAACCCATAATCTATTTCTCTGTACATCAAGAAATGAATCCAAATGAAATATATATAATGTTCCTTAGAAAGGAACTGTAACAAAATTGTCATGGAACTGTTCTTCAACTGCAAGTATAATTTTTTTTCAAACCAATTTCAAACCTTTAATCACAGTATCAACACATGAACCCAAGCACAGAGGATAACACTATGTTTGACTCATATACCAACTAGGGTTAGATAGAGGAACCATTCTTTAGAAGAAAAAAACTAAACCCATTTAGATATACGAAAGACACAACTAAAGCACAAAGAAGGATTTAATTCTCCAAAAATAGTGAACCCTAGCTAGGATTAGAACAAAATTTACTTGAGATGATATAGACAAGAACCACAAGAAAATGCTTACTCAAGGTTTACAATAATTCTTAACAAAAACATAATCTTTATTAAAACAAAAAATATGGGTATGCAACTTAAAACAAAAACTGGTATGTAAACCTTAAACAAACTTAACAAAATATTCATTAATGAAATACAAATTAGGGTTAAGAATGTATGAAACACAATAGAGACCTCTTTTAAAATCAAAGAATTTTTTAACAAAAAATCTAACATGGATAATTAACAGAGATGTTTAAAACATAAACTCTTAACACAAAGAATGAACTAAACTTTCAACTCTAAAAGAAATACTAAAGAAGGCATGGGAAGGAAAGACCTATGAAAAATTAATTTAGAAATTTTCTCTCAATCTCAGCTCACTTGGCATTGAGATACTTTGATTTATGACATGCATTTTGTAACTTCAACATAATGATCCTATATGTAGTGATATTGATCATATCATACTTGATAATACATTTAGAAAGGTATATGACGAATTGATATACATTCTATTTTTCAAACATGACCAGATTTATTCCTCATCAATGTACATGTCAGTTGATTTGTATAGCATTGATGACTTACAAGTTCATTTTACAATCAGTTTAAATTGATACCTATGTTGAGTTATCTTTACAGTGAGATAACATGTCAGAATTGATGCCTATCTTGTGTCATATATTTATTCATTTTATGTCATTATATTTCATGCAATGACTTGAAAGTCTTGACATTTGTAGTAGAGAAGGGGACATATTTTATAACGATTGAAGCAAGCCTTTTGGTCATCATTTCCTAATGTGAATGAAGATGTAGAAGAATTTAATTGGGCATAACATTTAGCATCTAAGTGGTGATAATTTCATTAGCATCAAAATGGTTTTAATGGCATTTGTTAACATACTTTAATGTTGGCATGTACAAGGTTGTGGTTCGATGTTTATTGTCTTCATTTTTATTATTTTGATTGAGCATACGTTTAGAGCCCATGCCTGGGCTAGGGAATGAAAAATATAATTAGGGCATAGACCAAGTCATGCTAGGGAATCACCAAATAAAATTGTGGTTTAGTGTGACAGACAGTTGAAATAGGAATATTGATAATGTGGTGTTGGTTCTATATAGATTGGAGGAGAATTTTTTACAGGATTTTAAAAGATTAAGAATGAAGAAACTAATGTTGATACAGTTCCCACAATACTGTGTTCCACGTTTTGGCTGACTTTAACATTGAGACAATAATTTTGAAAAAAAAACGTCATATTTAAACACCTATTATTGCAAAACCATTAAGATTTTGAAGATGATGTAAACTAGTGACTTTTAGCATTTTGTTTATAGATTCTAATTTTTTTTTTAAAAGTTTTGAATTGATTTGTATCCATTTTTTATTCTCCTTCAAAAAGTGGTTTGTATGAAAATTCAACATTTTTAAGGAGTGACATTCACTCGAATCAGCATAACTTTTTTTCCCAAAAATGATAACAACATAATTCTTTCAAAGTTAGCTTTCTAACACCAATATCTAAAGGATCCAATTGGTTTCATTCAATTTGGTTGAATATTTTATAGTTTATTGAGTTATAAAGTGACATTAACTATAATTTAGACATAGGTTCCTTTTGGTTGCTCTAACTTGATATGTATGTGTAGACACATAAAATTGACCAGGTGTTTCTTAATCATCCAAATCTGCAAATCTCAGCCAATTTCTCTATATCTCATCAAAATACATCAAAATGGATCAAAATCATTCAAATGGACATTTATCAAGGAAATTTGACAAAATCAATTAAAATCAAAGGATTAATTAATCATGAAATCAAATAATCAAATTCAAGCCTAAAAGGGATCAATCAAAATTATATAATTGATTTTAATCAATTAATTGTATAGTTTTAAATCAAAAATCAGATCCAACCCATTCACCCTTACATGGCTTATATAATTAATTGATTGAATTAAATAAATCCTAATTTCTTTCAACTCAATTTGATCAACCAATGAGAATTGAGGATTTTGTCTTCTTGTCCCCCCTTTGAGGACAACCATTTAAATGATCCCCCCATTTGAAACCATTTGAGAGATCAAACTCAACCAAGAATTAACCCATGGTCAATTCACTCTACCCCCTACCCTTGGGAATTTCCTATAAATACAAGCCATTTTGTATGCATTTCATATCCTAGAAAATTGGAATGCAAAGCATCCTTATTAAAGGCAATTTGTGAGCAATTGAGAGTATTGTGAGCAATTGAGAGCATTTTTGATCATTTTTAGAAGCAAATTGTTGATTTGAGGAGCATATCATGAGCATTTGAGTTAGAATTCCATATCATTTGAGAGAATTGAGCTAGATTTAGGCATTTTATCTTTAAATTTCTCATTCTAGGATTGTCCTTGAGAGAGATTAAGGCTGAGAGCTCTTTCAACAAAGTTTAGATAGGGAACCATGAGATGTCATGGATTTAATTGCAATTCTTAGATAAAATTGTCATTTTATTTCTATAGAATTGTAGTTTATAATCCTAATTTTATGAAGGTGTAATTTCTCACACACAAATGGCACCCACCGTGGGGCACCTTTAGGCCTCATTTTAATCATTTTTATCTTATTTTTGTGTGTTTTGGTTCACTTTGTTGTCATTTTGCAGAAAACAGGAGAAGACTTGCCTACGAAGATTTTAAAGCCACCTGTGACCAGTGAAGAGCCGCTTACAAATTTCTTCTATTTTATGCCTATCATTCTTGAGTTGCGTAGAAGATAAAGTGTGCCGCTTGCTTCTGTAAAGGGTCACCTTCTAGCAGCAAAACATCGCCTGTGATCATTCTAGAGCCACGTACTATCTTTATTAGATTGTAATTTACACATTCTGTGCCATCTGTGGTTTATCTTTAGCCACCTGTGGATTTTCCAGAGCCACGTTTTAACTTTTAATTGCTTCTTTCAAAGTTTTAAGTTCCGCTTTCTAGCAGTTAAAAGCCGCGTATTAACTATTAAATTCCACGTAGAACTTTTTTCTTTTTATCAAGTTTTAAATGATTTGTTCATCTTTCTAACTCTCTGTATTTTTTATTTCTGCAGATGAAAAATCATCCAAAGGTACAGAAACAAGAGAAGAGAGTGACAAGACCTAGCAAAGAGGTAAGAGTACAAGATAAACTCTCTAAGAAAATTCATGCATCAAATATTTTGGAAATTTTAAAAGAAGAAGAGAGTTTATATGATCATTATATCAAAGTTTTCTTTTCTTACAAAAAGAAATTCCCTACTCTTTGATAAATTTTCATTTATAGTTCTTTAAGCTTGATTGTTTTCTAAAATTTTATTAAAAGAACTTAGGAGTGATTTTTCATTTGGATTTGCAAGTTTTTCTTCACTTTGCCTTTGTTGTGTTGACTAACTTGTTGGAGGAGCCGAAGTGGGAACGATCGCCACTAGGTGAGTTGAAAAAAAAAAGCTAAATACATAAAAAATGTGCCTAGCCTTTGCTAGCTTCGAAAACAAGGTATTTTTCTAATCAAGCTTGCATTTCTTAATTTGTGGCAAATTTATTTGAATCTAGCATAATTAGGAAAACCCCTATTATTGTCTAAATTAAACAAGCATTAGGCATATGCTCTTCACTTTTCGAAGTGAATCAAAAAGCCAAACGTGAAAATTCAATTTGGTAGAAAGAAAGGGATAAGGAATTGAACCACACACTTCATTTTTAAGAACCTCCTTGTCAAGGGGTTGAAAAAGAATAAATAGTGCTTGAAGTATTCGGAATGAAGGAAGAGAATAGGGATATGCTCTTCACTCTTTGATTGAATAAAATTCCCAAACTTGTTGAACTAAGTTCATTTTTCGCTTTCCATGTATGCTAGATTAAAATAAATCTTTAGAGGACCTGCCTCCCTAGAATTTCTTTACGAAGACGGTGAGAGGGAACAACCCAACGTGGGAGACAATCACTTTTGCTGCGATATCATCCAACCCACTATAAAAAAAAATGCACTTTACCTTAATCGAAAAGTGACTAATTCTTGTGCAAGTCATCCTCACTTCCTCGAGTAGTCCTTCGGGATTGCCCAAAATTGTACTTTCGTGCATGTGGGAAGCCCGCAAGGGGGTAAAGGAACTTGACAAGAGTTAGAACGAAGGTGTGATTAAAACCTTGTTAATTAGTAGGCCTACCTTTTTAGATCCATTGTTAAACGCCATATTTGTTTGACTCTTAGGTAGATTACTTGGAAGAATTTCTTGTGCTATGCTCGTAAACAAAACATCCGAGAACATACACTTTTAGTGTTGTTTTAGGGATATGGTGTAAATTTTATGTGTGTGTTGAGTGTGTACTTTATTTTCACTCAAGAATATTCTGTAACAAGTCTGATCAAAATTATTAAACTTTTAAAATTTTAAAAATTTGAACATTTCAACCTTGATCAGTAAAGTGCTGCGTATAAACAAATCTGGGTCACATATAAACAATTATGGACCGCCTGTACTTTTGAAACGCCGCCTGCAAATATTCATAAGCCATGTAAGCCACTAGAAAGTGTCACATGTAAAAATTTGAAAACCACCTATCAACAGGAAAATGCCGCATGTGAACTGCAGAGTGCTGTGTACAACAATTCCAGTGACCGCATAAAAACATTTGAAAGCCGCCTACACACAGGCAAGAGCCACCCAGAAACAAAGAAGGGAAAACAGTGGATATTTCCCAAAGGTTTCAAAACAAGTTGCTCACATTTTTGGATACCCTTTTGGACATTTTACCTCTGTATAACTTCAAGTTGATCAGAATCCACCATTATTGGACCTTTTGAAAGATCATCCAAGGATTGATCAATTAAGTGACACTAAAAGCCTAGAAGTCTTTATTCAATTTATGTTAATGTCGGCTTTTACGTGATCTCATTATATCAAGGCTACCCTAGAACCTGATGGATCTTATCTAAGGCAAGAGTGTTCTTTTCCAGGTGATCCTTTTAGTTCTTCACGACCTTTTTCAGAACCTATAAAGGAAACAAAACCAAAAATGTCTTTTCCATTTGGCCATATAGACCCCGATCAAATCAACCATGTCAACAAGGATATGAATAAAAATGGAGGGGGAAACGTTGATCCTAACAACCAAGGATCAAATAACAATACCAATGGAGGAGGTCATATCGACCCTAACAATCAAGGGTTAAAAAACAACAACAACCTTGGAGGAACTAACCTTGACCCTAACAACCAAGGGTTAAATAATAATAAAAATGGGGGCAACATTGACCCTAATGATGAAGAAGCGACTGATGAAAAGGTTAATGAAGAAATGCAAAGTCCCTTCTTCATGAAGCTTATGGAAAAAGTGTTGGAAAAAGACAAGAAAAAGTACTTTCTAGACCTAGCACAAACGGGTCTCAAACTTCCTCATGACTATGATGTCAACAAACTCAAACAAAAAGAAGCTGAGGCTAACCCCATTGATATCATGAATAAGCAATTCCAAATTTTCCAAATGAAATTGGACACGATGAAACAAAGAAGGGTTCCTAAACCTTTTTCTATCGAAGCTTTGTGTCCTTTTCCCTTTGATAAGACATTAATCATGGTTCCATTTCCAACAAATGCTATCTTTCCCAAATATGACAAATATGAAGGAACAACTAATACTCAAGATCACTTAAGGTAATTTTGTGCCTTAAGTCTAGAGTTCATGCATGACACAACTTACCTAATGATGTTATTCCCTATAAGTTTGGGAGGTATGGCAATGGAGTGGTTTTCAAATTTACCTTTCGGCATTCAAACCTTTGAAGAATTGGCCTCTAAGTTTGTAACTCATTTCTCTTATAATATCAAACATGAGATTACAATGCTTAATCTATGTAACACCAAACAAAGAGAAGGAGAGGTATTCCTATTTTTCCTACAACGATGGAGAGCATTATTTGCAAGATACCCTTGAAGTGTACCTGAAAAGGAGAAGATGGATATCTTTGTGAATAGCTTAAATCATGAAATGAACTATCGGTTAAGGCTACAATGTCCAAGGTCATTCCAAGACCTAATTGAGAATAGGGTTACAACGGAAGAGGTATTGTTCAAAATTAGAGAGATTAAACTTTACAAGGATAACAAGAATAACAACAACAACAATACCTCCAATCCTAATAAAAATTGCAATGCCCCTAACAACAACCGGTTTTGGATGAGAAATAACAACAGTAAAGGAGTGTTCAAAAATGGAGTGGTAGAGGCAAATACTTTAAAGGCCACTCCTTTTAATCTCACTGAAATTTTAGTTCAAGCCAATAATTTGAATCAAGCACCCAAAGTACCCTTCAACAACAACAACACTAATAACAACTTTGGAAATAATCAAGGGGCTTACAAGCCTAAACCTTTCTTTGCACCTACACCTAAAAGGACATTCACTAATTTGGTTGAACCATTAGAAAATGCATTAAGGACACTTAATGCAAATAAATTTATTGACCTACCAAGGGATCAACCATATGAACCTCAAATCAAGCCAAATTGGTGGAGTGAGAATAACCATGTGAGTATCATAGAAATTGGGAACATAAGACAAATAATTGCATGTTTCTTAAACATGTGGCACAAGATCTCATTGACAATGGTGTGATAAAGGTAGAAGGCCCTCAAACTAATGAAGATCACACAACTTTTAAGACTCCCTTCTATAAGCATGAAAAAGGAGAATCTTCCAATTCAAACAATGGAGGAAACAATGGGAACAATGCAAGAGGCAATAATAATGTTAACTTTGCACACACCTGTGATAATACTATCAATGCTATATCTGGTCATGAGAGTACTATCAATGTTGTTGTGATCAAAGATCAACCTAAAGTGGAAACCTCTAATGCCATCACAAGGGGGCAAGCCTCAAAGGTTACCCTATAAGGGGGTACTCCTATTACTATTGGCCCCAAAACACCAACTATTTTGGCTAAAAAAATACCACCTACAACAAAGCCTTATAGTTTGGTAGATCAATTACAAAAGACTACATCACAAATATCAATTTTGGAGTTGTTTCAATTATCTCCTAATCACAAGGATATCTTAGAAAAAGCCTTGGTTGAGACCACCGTTCCTATAAACTTGGAGGAAGATAAATTTCAGAACATGGTAGGACATCTCATAGCCCCTCATTGTCTTTCATTTTTAGAGCAAGACGATATGTTTATAACACATCCTCAAAACTTACCCTTGCACATAGAAGTGTTAATCCAAAGGCATAGGGTCAAGAGAGTCCTCATAGATGGGGGAGCTGGTCTTAATATTTTCACTTTAAACCTTGTCAAGTCATTAGGGTTAACCAAGTCTTCCATTGACCCTAAAAATCAAATCACCGTTAAGGCTTATGATGAGGAGGAACAGACTTCAAAAGGTATGATTATTCTACCAATTCAAGTGGGGCCTATAAAAAAGAATACCATAATTCAGGTCCTTGATATGAAATTGACTTACAATATCCTATTGGGAAGGCCATGGATACATGAAATGCAAGCGGTACCTTCTACCTATCACCAATGCATAAAATTTCCACATATGGGGGAAGAGATCACGATTGGAGGAGATTCAAACCCATTTCAATATTGCAATGCTTTGAAGCCAAGTCACAAACTATTCATACCTCATAATAGGGAAGGAGTTATCCCTGATATTTCCATCTAAGAACACAAAGAGGAAAGTTCAAAACCAACATTAAATGTTACATCAACTTCTAACCCTATTCAAAATAACTCAAGTAAATCAACTAAGGGAAAAGAAAAGATGAGTTATGAGGGTCAAAATTCAAATGATAATTCAGTCAAGAATTCAACATTGAGAATGGAAACTTCGAAACCCACTAAGGAAGAAAGAGAACAAGCTAAGAAAGACCATTATCAAAAGATGAGTGACATGATCAACCAATTTGAGAAACAATGCAAAATTCACTCAAAAGGGGTAGGGGAATATTTTATTTCCCTATTTGATTTACCTACATCTCCAAGGACACATGGGAAGCCATCCAAAGATCATCAACCTCACAAGTATAATTCTCATTTTGTGAGAGAATGTGACAAACAAGAAATAGAAAAAGAGGATAATGAAGTAATACAATGACTTTATAAAGAGGAGGATAATTCAGCTAATCCCATTAATAGGGTGCAACATATCAACATCCAAACTGATCAATATAGCAAAGGATTTGATATCTTGAAGAAAATGGGATATAAGGGAAGAGGACCCTTAGGTGTTCGACATAGAGGGTTGTTAGAACCTATTGAACTAGTTTAGAGAGCAAAAGAAGATAAATTCAGCATAGGTTTTCAACATAAGGGAGAAAGTTCAAGTCCCATGCATGATTTTTGTGCACATATACACATGGTAGGTTCTGAAAGTGAAGATGATTCTAGGGATTATGAGTGGGATTCCTTTTCCAAAGAATCTTGTCATGACATAGAGGTTCATACCATTCACACTTGTGAAATTCCTCCTAAAGTTGAGAATCAAGAGCATGTGACTCAAGGTTTGACTTCTACTCAAACATCAAGTGAACCTTAACAATCTAATGTAGAACAAGTACCTCCTTACACTCAATGGGTAGGTGAAACTTGGGTACCTTCATGGGTGGGAGACTCTAACCTAGTGTTTAATCCGCACTCTTTCTTTCCCATGAAAATCTTAGAGGAATCTAGTGAAGAGGATTTTGATCCTTCTTCCATGGACCATCTTGAAGAGGCACATGTCATAGACCTTGACGATACAATGTATGAACCCTCAAATGAAGTCATGTCCTTCAATCCTTCAAATGATAATCCATCCAATGAATCTTTGTCCTTAATGTACCCTGAACTTATTTATTGGGATCTTTCTGAGCGAAATGACTTACTATACTTCCCAAATGACAATGCAATGGCCTTATACCTAAATGCGGTTGAACAAAATTATTGCATCAATGAATTCACTCCAAACATGACAATAGGGGCAGGTGTTCAACCTCTTAATCTACAAAATGAACAGAAAAAAAAAATGAGAAGGTCTAGTGGTGAAAACCACCATGTGGCAGTGCTAGACCCAAAAAAGTAAAAATAAAGGATGTTTCTGAAGGTGAAAGCCCAACTGTGGCACCTAAGGAAGAGAAGTTGGACACCTTACCAGCACATGAAGATGAAAGATCACCTATACTCATTAAACTGACAGAAAAGGTTAACATTGGTACCGAAGTGGATCCTAAATTTATTCACTTGGCAGCATCTTTGAATCCCTTAGAGAGGAAAGAGTTCATCAAATTCTTTCAAGAAAAGCAAGTCAACTTTGCATGGTCATATGCCGACATGCCCAGATTGGATCCAGGTTTCATAATGCATCATTTGAATGTGAAACCCGGGGTTAAGCTCGTCAAGAAGAAATTGAGAAAAATGCATCCACATGTAGCCCTTTTAGTCAAAGAAAAATTGGAAAAACTACTCAAAGTTGGATTTATAAGAGTAATTGCATATGCCGAATGGATCTCCAATATTGTACTGGTTACTAAACATGATAAATCCATAAGATTTTGCACAGATTTTTGGGATTTAAACCTTGCTTTCCCAAAAGATGACTTTCCATTACCTAGCATTGATGCTATTGTGGATCTAACTACGGGTCATTCTATGTTTTCACTCATGGATGGATTTAGTGGATATAATCAAATTTGCATTGCACCTGAAGATAAAGAGAAGACAACCTTTACATTCCCATGGGGTACTTTTTGTTGGAATGTGATGCCCTTCGGTCTCAAAAATGCCGGAGCCACTTATCAAAGAGCAATGACTACCATTTTCCATGACATGATGCACACCTTCCTAGAAGATTATGTCGATGACATTCTATCTAAGTCACATGAATGAAAATATCACTTACCCATACTTGAAAATATTTTTACAAGGCTAGAACAATTCAAAGTAAGACTCAACCCAAAGAAGTGTGCTTTTGGGGTACAATCCAGAAAACTCCTAGCGTACATTGTTTCCGCAAAAGGCATTGAAGTATATCCTAAAAAAGTACAAGCAATAATGGACATGGACATTCCAAAGAATATTAGTCAAATGAGGTTTCTTCAAAGAAGACTTCAATCTTTCAGAAGGTTCATTTCTCAATTGGCAGAAAAATACCATTCTTTCACAAGGTTTCTACATAAAGATATCATATTTACATGGGATGAGGAATGTGATAAAGCCTTTACATTGTTGAAAACATACTTGATGAATCCATCCATCTTGATGTCACCTATTCAAGTCAAACCTTTATTACTCTATATTTCAACAACGAAAAAATCTTTAGGAGTCTTATTGGCACAAGAAGATAATGAAGGAAAAGAAAAATCTATCTACTACTTGAGTAGAACTTTGATCAAATATGAATTAAACTATAGATTCATGGAAAGGGCTTTCCTAGCGGTGATGTTTTCCTCTCAAAAGTTAATACATTATATGTTGATGCATAAGGTGAAGCTCATAGCCAAAATTGATCCATTGAAATATTTACTTAGCAAAACAGCTCTAACTGGAAGGATTGCAAAGTGGGTAATGGTGCTTAGTGAGTTCAACATTGAGTATGTGGATAGGAAAGCAATCAAAGTTCAAGTTATTACAGATCAATTGGCTGATTATCCTTTAGAATCTACACATCCCATTCAAGTGGAGTTTCCTAATTCTGAGATTTTTAATGTGGAAGCTAAGACATGGACTTTATACTTTAATGGATCTTACACCCAAAATGGTAGTGGGGCAGCCATTCTTTTGATCACACCACAAGGCTACACAATTCCAAAATATTACAAGTTAGTGTTCCCTTGTAAAAACAACATTGCAGAGTATGAAGCATTGGTCATAGGTATCAAGATGGCCTTGGAATGGAATGTCACAGAATTACAAGTCTATGGGGACTCTCACTTAGTCATCAATCAAATCAATAACGAATATGCTGCCAAGGATGAAAAATTGATGCCTTATAAGAAATTGGTGGATGATTGGAAAAATTACTTTGATTTGATTACTTTTGAACAAATCCCACATGACAAGAATAGAGCAGTGGATGCAATGGCTACCTTGGCATCTTTGCTTCAAATGCCCGATCAAACTGAAAGGTATGAGTTCTTGGTGGAAGAATTGGTTAAACCAGCATTTGACCTACCTGATACCCAAATTATTTCCCTTTCAAATGGACATGACTCACCATGGTATGGACCCATTTATGCCTACCTAAAATACCAAACCTTACCCATAGACCAAAACCGTACTCAAAAGAAAAATTTCATAAGACAAGTGGCTCATTATACCATCCTTTCTAACACATTGCATCATAAGGGTCTTGATAGAATGCTCCTTAGATGTCTAGAGGAAGATGAATCAAAATTACCTTTAAACGACATCCACGAGGGGATTTGTGGGTCACATTTGAGTGGTTTAAACCTAGCTAAGAAAATCCTACCCATGGGGTACTTTTGGAATAACTTAGAAAGAGATGCTTGTCAGTTTGTCAAAGTTTGTGAAAAATGTCAATACCATGGAGACATGATCCATGCACCAGCACAAGAATTACACCCATTTGTCATACCATGGCCATTCTACCAATGGGGTTTTGATTTGATTGGCAAGATCTATCCATGTTCTTCAAATGGACATAAGTACATTCTCACGGAAATAGAGTACTTCACTAAATGGGTTGAGGTCATCCCTTTAACAACTATAACGGGGAAGAAAATTTCCATGTTCATCCTTAATCATATCATTTGCAGATATGGCATTCCTCACGCCATCATCAGGGATAAAGGAAATAAGTTTAAGAACAAGGATGTAGATGAACTTTGTGACACATTCCATATTACTCATCGTTCTTCATCCATTTACTATCCCCAAGGTAATGGACAAGCCGAGGCTACCATCAAGAATATCCTCAAAATCCTCAAAAGATTAGTTGGTAAGTCAGGTAGAGATTGGCACCTTCAAATCAATCCAGAATTATGGGCCTATAGAACTAGTATTCGCACCCCAAAAGGAGATACACCTTTTTCATTGGTTTATGGGGCCGAAGCTATTCTACCTTTAGAAGTTGAAATACCATCCCTAAGAGTGTCATTGCATAGATTAATCATGGATGAGGATTATAGGGTTGCCCGACTTCAACAATTGGAAATGTTGGAGGAATACCAAACTGAAGCTTATGATCATTTGAAAGTGTATCAGAATCGAATTTCATGAAATTATAACAAGCATATTAAACCAAGAACCTTTAAAGTGGGAGATCTAGTATTACGGGAGAATCCTAAAAACTAGGTTGATAGAGAAAAGAAAGGAAAGTGGTAAGAAAATTGGCTTGGTCCTTTTGTCATTGTTTCTTCTTTTGGAACGGGGACTACAAATTGGCCGATTGTGATGGTGATGGATTGCAAGAACCTATCAATAGCATTCATCTCAAGAGGTTTCACACTTGATTAGATGAAAGAGTATCTGAGGAAAGAGTATGAGTTGAGAGTATCAGACTAGTCAGCATAAACCTTTGTACATGAGAAAAAGTAAAAATACAAAAAAATGGAGAAAAAGATCAAAATACAAAAAAATAGAAAATTCAAAAGCCAAAACCATTGGAAAAGTAGAAAATCAGAAAAAGGAGAAAATTGAGCATGAAGAAATCAAAAAATTTTGGAAAATCAAAAAATGTTGTCTTGGTGAAAAACTAGCAAATATGCACCTTGATGATACACAAAAAAATAAAAATAAAAAAAAAATGAAAAGAGAAAAAGTGCCTTGGTGAAAAGCTAGCAATAGGCGCCTTGGTAGAAAAAAAAATAAAAAAAAATAGCAATAATCCCAAAAGGTGAAAACCTGGAAATAGGCACCTTTTGTCCCTTAGGTCTTTCCTAGTCGCATTTGTACATATTGCATTTCATCATCTCATTTATCCATATCCTCAGTGCATCTGTCAGTTGTGCATAAGTCGTAATAAAGCCTCAAAGCTGCATTATTGTATTCTAGGTCTCATTTTGCCCTAAGTTTCACATTGATCACATTTATCACTTGGGGGAAATCATCATGAATTTTGGTACCAAGCAGATTCAAAAGTGCACAATTTCGGTCACACGACAGAAGCAGATTTTCAGATTCAGAGCAGCGATATTTTGGAACCTTTGATGGATATCATTGTTCAACCCTAAACAGTTTGATCCGACAACACGATCCTTCAACTTCATTGACTTATTTTATCAGGATTAAAAATTGACAAACCCTAAATGATTAGCATGTTTGGAATTCTTTTTGAAAATCTTGATACATTTCAAAACATTTGGAATTTTTGATGAGTTTTTCATTGAATTTTTCGAGTCATGTTCTTTTTAGCTAATCGATGATGTTTCAACTAGATTGGCGATGATGAAGACATGATGTTTTCTTATCTTCTGTGTGACTATTTTGAGGGAGATCCTTTAACTTGTGTGAATTCATCTAAGGACATGGTCATCAAAGAACCATCGAGGACATTCATATAGGGAGGAGGATTAACCTTTGTTTGTTTACGCAAAGGGATACCTTGTCTATTTAGATCTTCCATATCTTAATATGAAAATCCACTTGCAACATTGAATCTGATTAAACCGGTATTCATACTCCCATAGTTGGTCATTCAACTAGTGAGGGTTGTACTTGGTTTAGTAGAAGGTTACCAAATGAGATGAAAGTCATTTTCATATCCTTATGGTTGCAGTAGTAAGGATTGTATTGACTCCTAGTTCCACAATGCTCAATGATGAAAATATATCTCTATTTGCATTTCTTTCGCAAACCTCAAGGACATTTAGTTGTATTGCATTTTCATGTTAGATTAATTGCATTTTCATGTTAGCTTAATGGCTTCATTTATAGCATGTTTCCAAGTTCAAGGGGGTTAATGTGGGGGTTACATCAATTCAATGGTTTCAAATCATCAATGTGAGATTATCTTTTGCATTCATAGCATTAATCATTATTCATTATATATTCATAATCAAAAGAGAAAAGAAAAGAAAAGTAAAGAAACATTAATCATTAGTACTTTACCCAATCATCATTTAAGAATGGCATTTCATAAAGTAAGTTGCATACATTAAAATCCAAAAATATAGTTGCATTCATTTTATCATTGCACTAGGTATTGCATCCATATCATTGCATTGTATTAAACCATACATCATGATAAAATCAAAAAATCATATAGAAATAAATTGTATTAACATCGTTGGCATCCATTTATCTATGTCCTACTCTAAGACATTACATCCATAGCATAATAAAAGTAAATGCATCATAGAATCATGTAGATATGCATAAAATAAATCTCACAAAAATATAATCAAAAAGGGAAATCAATGGAGGATCATCATAAATACATGTCCATCATCAAATTTCTATCACAAATCTATATATCCAAGATACATCGACAAAATGATCCATATGTCACAAGTCCTGATCAAAACTCCACATGATACATCAATAAAATATCTAGATATCATAGATCCCTATCTATCTCATGACCCAACAGGGGCACCTAATCCATCTCCTGTGATACCTGTACCTGAACCTCCTACTCCATCAAGATCTCTGTCACCTAATCTATCCTGTGTAGAAGGTGGTGTCTGACTAGTGCTAGCATTGGTAGGTAACTGAGCTAAAGTAGCCAAGAAATGCTGCAACATAGTCGTAACATGATCCAACCGACCAGTAACTGCAATCATCCCTGCTTGTAATCCTTGAACATCCTGAACTAAGTTGTCCACAGTGGGAGGAACTGGAGGTGCTTGTGATGCTAGAGGGGCCTGAGGTACCTGTGGCACTAAGGGAACCTGTGGTATCACCTGTGTCGTGCTACTCTGTGGATCTACCATAGTATCAGCCTGTCTCAGAGGAGACAGAGGTCTTTGTGGACATTGTCCCTGTAATGGAACCTATAGAGGAACCTAACTAGCAGCCTGAACTCATCTGTGTCTCTTCCTATCCCACTCTGCACCAACTCTACTAGGAGCCTATCTCTGTGGAGGTGCATGTTCTTGCACTCGCCTCTGTCTATGCTGACCAAATCCACCACCTCGGCCTCTAACATGACCACCCCGCATCTGAAGTCCTGTAGCTCTTTGTACCCTAGGATCCCTAGGTTCTCTCTGAACCCTCTATCTATAAGGTCTCTAGCCATCTCCATCTCCATCATCATCATCACCACTTTCATCATCAGATAGATCATCAACATCAAGAATGGGCTCTGCTAGATCTGTGAATCTAGTGAACCTGTGCCATGAGAACCACTCTCGATACTTAGTGGACATACCTACATTGACTACATGTGGCATAATATCCCATCTGATATGTCTGAGCTACTCAATCTATGCACAGTCATACTGATAATCAACCTGAGCTCCCCACATGGATCTCTCTGCTTGTAACCTCACATAAAGTGCCATACCCTAGGGCATATCTTGTACTCGGCCATACTGACGAAGCACTCTCCCAAAGAAAAATCTCTCTATACATAGTGGTGATCGACCAATCATCCACCGAGGGGAAAACATATAAGGCAACTCATCATTGTCCTCTCACCATCCCTCACATCCTATATATGGTCTCAATACGACCTGATCTATATCGTCGATAGTACGACGCCAAAACTCAACCTTGCCCAGACAATGCTAGACAAGCTTACCATCATACACAAAGGCATATGGATAACCATAGGCCCACACTCCTACCAAGACTGGTCTGGTAATAGGGATATGCTCCCAAGTCCATAGCCGTAATAGATCTGCACCTGCTGAGATATATGCACTGCGCCTGTATACAATCTCATGTAAATCATGGTAAAGCTGGGCCAACACACAGGAACCCCAATTGAATCTCTGAGGATGTGCGATCAATTCCTCCAATATATGGCCCCATCCGATTGCAAATCCACGACCTCTCCTATTAGGAAGCAATACTCCTCCGATAACTCCTAGTAATGTTGGAAAAGTAGGAAATGAAGCAAACTATGCCCAAGTAATGCAATCATTCACAATGGTGTTGTCTCCAAACACCCGTCTACAAACTCTTCCATCATAAACTGAATCATAGTATACCCACTCTCCATGATTCGGGATCCTCAACAACCTATATACATCCTTTGGCATGATAGTCATCTCGTCGAGGGGTAGATGGAAAGTGTTATGATCAGAGTGCCATCGCTTTGCCATAGCTATCAATAGACCTCGGTTTATCTAAAACTGAGGGAGATCAAGAAGGAAAATAAGACCACATGTCTCGATTGTCTATCTCTCAAGAAGAGTAAGCTCATTGACTAAATTGAACATCCAATCAACCACACCCCATACTCACAACTTACGGTAATGTTCCTACATTTTGAAACAAGGTGAATCATATTAGTTCTTTCTATTGGTGGATCATTCTACATCAATCAAACACATTAAATCTATCCTTCTCTATTTTGAGTGCATCAACCTATTATTCCTAATCTCTAGATCTTGAGAAGGGATCAATTTGGCATCATTTTAATCAATCTAACTGGCATATCAAACATTCATCGATATGATTTTTTCTAATATCAAAGGCAATCTTATCCTATCTATTTTTAGGTTTTCTCATATTTCTTTGTAGGTGACACTTGAATAAGCATACGTGGCTTTTTAGCCCCGCGGCATTGAAAATCTCATACGTTACCCTTTAATCATCAGAGGCGGTGATTTACAAACCACGCGGTCTTTTAAAGTCCTAGGCGGCTTTCAACTTTTCCTAGGTGGCCTTGAAATGCTAGGGTTTCATAGGTGGCATAAAACTATTGGGGTTACAAATTTTACCTAATTCCTAGGCGGTTTTGGATTGCTCCAATGCGGCTTTGAAATGCGCGGAGGCAGATTTTCACTAACCTAGGCAGCTTTTAAAGTTTCCTACGTGACATTTTGCTAAAATCTATCTAAAAAACATTAAAAACTTGTAATAAATGCTATTAAATGAGCAATAAATGCACTAGGAAGGTTGAAATCACTCACCGACGACACGTAGTCAGGAGGTCTCTGATGCCAGCGTTCTCTCTCAAACTAATGCTCTCGAATGGGGACCACCATTACTGTCAATTGTCAAAGGAGCAGAGCAAAATCTCATTAGTAAAAAGTGAAAATGAATAGTAAAATTGGGTTTTTCAACCTATTTAAGCTATTTTACTGTCAATTTTGAATATTTTTGACCCAATTGGACTAAATTGCATATTCTGCACACTGGGGCATCTTCTGACATCTTTTTTAGCCTCATTGTTTATCAAAAATAAAATCATCTTGGATCTATTCTTCAGTAGTTTCATCCAATTTTTAACATCTGCACACCAACATGTTTTCATTTATGAGGGGGCATCATCATATCATATCTTGGGATTCTGCATCATATCTTACATCAAATCTGGAGCATTAAAAATTCAAACTTTATCAGTGGGGCATCCTTCATCAAGTTTCACATCAAGTTCTTCATCAGGTTTCACATCAAGTTTCACATCAGGTTTTGCATTAGGATATCAATCAAATCATCAAATCAATATCAAGTTTTACATCAATTAATCAATCAAACATCAGTATCAAATCAATGATAAGGACGTCAAGTTTTATTTGAATCAATACGCTTCACACATCAATTCAAAGAGGAGCATTTGTAGACACCTAAAATTGACCAGGTGTTTCTTAATCATCCAAATCTGCAAATCTCAGCCAATTGCTCTAAATCTCATCAAAATGCATCAAAATGGATCAAATCATTCAAATGGACATTTATCAAGAAAATTGGACAAAATCAATTAAAATCAAAGGATTAATTAATAATGAAATCAAATAATCAAATTCAAGCCTAAAAGGGATCAATCAAAATTATATAATTGATTTTAATCAATTAATTATATAGTTTTAAATCAATAATCAAATCCAACCCATTCACCCTTACATGGCTAATTTAACTAATTGATTGAATTAAATAAATCCTAATTTCTTTCAACTCAATTTCCTAACCAATGAGAATTGAGGATTTTGTTTTCTTGTTCCCCCCTTTGAGGACAACCATTTTAATTGTCCCCCCATTTGAACCATTTGAGGGATCAAAATCAACCAAGCATTACCCCATGGTCAATTCACTCTACCCCCTACCCTTGGGAATTTGCTATAAATACAAGCCATTTTGTATGCATTTCATATCCTAGAAAATTTGAATGCAAAGCATCCTTATTATAGGCAATTTGTGAGCAATTGAGAGCA
>MU227345.1:2595223-2607524 GCA_018584345.1 Thuja plicata
CTAGGTCAATCTGAGGGCCTTCATTTTACATTTTTACACATCCATGACTAGAGAGCTATGGATCGATATTTGAGGCCTCATTCTTGAGCAACCTTGAATGGAATGATTCATAGAAGTGTGACAACAGTTATGCACACAAGATAGAGGAGGGGAATTTACTTCAGATGAATTCACTAACTATTTCAATGAGCATAAAATTAAAAAATAGGTTTCTGCACCGATAACACCACAGAAAAATGGAATTGTTGAAAGGAGAGATGGATCAATTGTTGACTGTGTAAGAACGTTGATGATTGAGAAGAGAATCACTAAAACTTTCTAGAGGGAAGCTGTCAGTACTATTATCTACACATTAAACATAGTATAATTGAAGAAGGACACAAAGAAGACACCCTATGAGCTTTGGTATGGTCATACACCCAATGTAAGTTACTTTAGAGTCTTTGGTAGTCAATGTTATATTTTAAAGGATGATAGAAATGGAAAACTGGATTCCAAAAGTGAAGAAGGATATATTTCTAGGTTATTCAACCAAAAGAAAGGCTTATAAATGTCTTAACAAGTCATCTAACAAGATCATTGAAAGTACAAAAGTGAAAATAGATGAATTTGCAGAAAAGAATGATAAGGAAAGAAAAATAAAATTAGAGGACTACAACAGGTTTGTTTATACAGAACCTGACACTCTACCCGAGCAACAATGTATCATTGCCGAGCAACAGAACAATGCATTCGAGCATTAGGCTGTAATTACCAAAAATTAGGAAAATCCTCCTGATAATGTTCCAAGTGATGGAGATCAGAATGAAGGTCAAGAAGAGAATCAAAATGATGAACACAGAGCTGAACCAAAACTTGCCAAATATGCCAGAAGACATCATCCACGTAATCAAATCATAGGAGACAAGAAGGCTGGAATGATATAACAAGAAGTAAGTCACTAAACACTAGATGTTTAATTTGTGATTTTGAGCCAAAATATATTAATACTGCACTTGAGAATGAAGAATGGGTCAGTGCTATGAATGAAGAAATATAAAATATTGAGAAGAATAGTACATGGACATTAGTACCGAGACCAGATGACAAGAATTTCATTGGTACCAAATGGATATTTAGAAACAAGCTGAGTGAGAATGGAGAGGTCACAAGAAGGTATTGATTATGGAGAAACCTTTGCACCCATTTCTAGACTAGAAGGAGTTAGAATATTACTTTCTTATGATACATTCAAAGCATTCAACATATACCAAATGGATGTCAAATATGCATTCCTAAATGAAATACTAGAAGAAGAGGTATACATTGAACAACCAAAAGAGTTTGTTGATCTAGACAAACGAAACATGGTATGTAGACAACATAAAGCCTTGTATGGATTGAAACAAGTACCTAGATCCTGGTATGAAATAATTTACTCTTATCTCATTAGCATTAAATTTGTAAGAACAAGTGAAAATAGCAATCTGTACTTAAATGAAGATATCGATGGTAATATTCTGATTGCTAAAATTTTTGTTGATGATATCATTTTTGGGGGAAATGGAATGTTATGCAAATCCTTTGCTAATGAAATGAGAAAATAATTTGAAATGTCTATGTTTGGGGAAATCAAATTCTTTCTTGGTCTATAGATTCTTCAACTGGATGCTGGCATATATATCACTCAGTCCAAATACATCAAGGAAGTGTTGAAGATATTCAAGATGGAAGATTCCAAACCAGTTGGAACACCTATGGCAACCAGTTGTAAGATGAAAAAAGAGGAAAAATCAAATGAGGTAAATCAGACCTTGTATAGATCAATGATTGGAAAATTAATGTATGTTGTTCATACCAGACCAGATATAGCACATGGAGTTGGAATAGTTGCAAGATTCTTTGCTAATCCCAAAAAATCACATATGACTACTGTCAAGATAATAGTGAGATATCTGAAGAACACCGAGGACTATGGCTTATGGTATAAAAGAGAAGGAAAATTTGAGCTACAAGTCTATACAGATGTTAATTGGGTTGGAAACATTGATGACCAAAAGAGAACAACTGGAGGAGCATTCTTCATGGGTGAAAGACTTGTCACATGGATCAGCAAGAAGCAAGGATGCATCTCTCAGTCTACTACAGAAACAGAGTATGTGGCCGCTACTACAAATTGCTCCAATATTGCATGGATCAAACAGTTGTTGGAAGGTATGAATATGAAGATTCTTGAACTAGTAGTTATCTATTGTGATAATACCAGTGCAATTAACATTTCTAAGAATCTAGTCATGCATGCTAAGACTAAGTATATTGCTATCAAGTATCACTATCTGAGAGAACAGGTGCAAGAAAAGGAGGTGATACTGGAATATGTTTAATCAATAGAATAATTATCTGATATAGTCACCAAGCCATTACCAAAAGATACATTTGAGTACCTAAGACAGAGACTAGGGGTCCAAACCTTTTCTATCGGTCAGAAAGTTGACTAGGAGGCAGCATTAGCCTACACATAATCTGAAGATCATTCATGTTGATGCAAACACTATGATGAACAAAAAAAGATACATTTGTACACAGTAAGGTACAAGTATGGACCAAATACAAGAGACATTGTATTGTTGATGGATAGGGAAATTCAAGGAATATATTATATAAAGGGATGGAAGATTATATATAAGAAACTTGTTTCGCATTGTTGTCAAAGGGAGAGATTAATTATCTCATTATCAGAAAAGATTATATCATTATCCATGAAGTAAAGTTCATAAGAATTAGAAGG
The DNA here is from genome assembly GCA_018584345.1 of Thuja plicata. NCBI lineage: Eukaryota > Viridiplantae > Streptophyta > Pinopsida > Cupressales > Cupressaceae > Thuja > Thuja plicata. The sequence continues at coordinate 2,597,991 of MU227345.1, forward strand.
AAGAGTTAATCAATATTTAAAGGGAGAGAGATTGATTACATATGAAATATCTAAGGGAGAGAAGTAACAAAGGGAGAGAGTTCATACAAAGAGAGAGATTGTTGTCATGGGAAAAAGAGATTATCAAGAAGAGGAAAAGTCAAGACATAGCACATATCATAACAGAGACATTAGATGCTACATCTATCCAATGAAGTGATTAAAAAAATTGAAAGAACCACTCTACAAGAAACAAATCTAAGCTATTTGAGCTTACCAAAAGCCAGACATTTGTAATAGTTACAATAGGAAAGATTGATGAAAATGTTATATTTCATATTGTATTAGTAATAGTATAGTATGATAATGTAGTGTATTTCCATGAATGCCAAAGGGAGAGATTGATGACATGTAACTGATTGAATGTTTGAAGATGTGAAGTTGATCGCCAAAATGTAGAAAGATAATGCAAGACATTAAATCAGTTAATGAATTGTATTGTCATTGATGTCAACTTGATATAATCTAATCGGTTATAATCAAAGAGTCAAAGACTTCAGAGAATCATAAAGATAAAGATTATGCTTTTAGTAATACATAAAAGACAAGTATTCACTATGTGACTTCAAACATCGACGCCTAGTGGAACCCGACGCGTAGAGATAACTAAAATTCAAGTCATAGTGATGCTTGAGAAAGAAAACTAACGAGCATTATCAACGAGTAGAATCACAAGCATACCCGACGACCAGAATCATAGTGTAACCAAATGGAGAAGCCCGAGGAGAACTGGTGTGTTGACCAAAGCTTACAAAGAGTTAAAACACCAAAGTTAACTGGAGTTTAGAAATGATAAAATATCTTGCTGGCAGAGCTAAATATAGACTCAAATGGTAGTTCTCATTGTTTTCATCGACAAGATAAAGCCAGAGATAAGTAAAGGATTTAAAGTTGTTTTTTCCAATTGGCAAGAAGATCTCTATGAGATAAAATAGGAGTTTTGATTTAAATCAAATTGACTAAGATTGCAGATCACGCCAAGATCAAGAAAATCAAGAACCTAACCATGGTGATATCATGTCTATAAAGAGACAACATAATTCATTACAAATTAAGGGGATTGAATGAAAAAGAGGATGCTGAAGAGAAGCTGATGAAGAAAAACTTCATACAGTCCTGATCAATCAAGCTGAGGAAAGAGCTAAATATTTCTGCGGACACCGAGCAACAAAGCATAGCATCACCGAGAAGAACAAAAGTGGAGAAAAGGTATTAAAATATATATTGATCAGATTGATTTTATGATCTTACAATAGATCTAAAAATTTGCAAGTATAAGTTGTATATGTGAATAGATCATACTATTTTAGTTTAGCCATTGATTCAGAAAATCTCTTAACTGAGCATGATTTAAAGATCCTTTCTATATTGAGATACATCCCAAGGAGTAGCAAAAATTTTGATCATGAAGATAGCATGAGATGTTAGATACCATTTGACAAACCAGAAGAGTTTGGACAAGGAAGGTAGCATAGAAATGCCCGATATCAAGTGACAAACTAATATTTTAAATCCTCTAAGAATTTCACACCTAATAGTGTGTTTGTAACCTTTAACATGGTTGGTTCTTCACCGAGTTGACTTCAGAAGAGTGAAAATTTTGGGTTAGCTGTCCCAAGTGATTTTTCCCTTAATAGGGTTTCCACGTTAAAAATACATGTGTCAATATGTCTATGAGTCATTACTTTAGTGTTTTTCATTACACATAGCTAATCTGGATTGATCGCTATACTCTAAGTAATGTACTATTTTTCAGTAAATTAGTAGACTGCTATTCGGTAAACATACAGAATAAGGTTTAACAAAGCATTCCCAGTAGTAGTAATTTGATAAGTATATTTGAAGGCATTCATCTTATAGGACTGAAGATAACTAGAGGCTTAATATTGTGGTACTAATTTTTTGGTTTGATCAATTGGAACATTTTGAGGTCACCGATTTACCGCCCCTCTCAGTTATTACTAACAATCATTATCATATTGAATTTGATCTCCATTATCAGGTTTTTTGAAAGTTTGTAGAAGACACTTATGGTTTTCAAAATGCTCCCTCTAGTAGACAAAGTGAGTTCATCTCATCCATTTTATGTGACAAAAGAGATGATACAGTTGGTCAAATAAATTGCATAAAAAGAATATATGAAACATGTGTTGATTTGGCTATTTTCCCTTTGAAAAATAATACATTAATGTGACAAATATGGTAAATTGCAAGAGTTACAAATATGTAAAGAATGAAAAAAAACTTGGGAAATAATCCAAAAGGTTAAAATATGTTGAAGAGGAGATAACTATTGGAGTATTTATGGAGAAATTTAAAAAAATGTTTCAACCTAAATCCATCAAAAAAAATTTGCAAAGTGGCAAGCACAACAATTCCAAACACTGAGAGATATTTTGTCACTTGGAACTATTCTATGAGTTGTTGATTTTGCACAAAACTATTCCTTTGTTTATCAAAAGGTCATTCAATCATAATATTTCTTTAGAGGGGATTACTATTGTGGTACAAATGTATTATCATCATACACAGTTAGAATTGGATGGTGTTCAAAGCATATTTGAAGCACGGCTCATCAAGAAAGAATATCACTTTTATATAAATGATGACAAAGAGCACGACATTCATTATGTAGAACACTGCTTCAAGAAGTTTTAGCAAATTTTAAAGAAAGGGGCACAAGAATTCATAAAAAATTTGGTTTCATCAGATGGATGTGTAGCACAATTCAAATCATCTTGACCATTTTATGCATTGAGTACGATATCATCATAAAAAAAAGATACCACATATTTGGAGTTTCTTTGATAGTGGACATGGAAAAGGTGAACATAATGGTGTTGGATCTTGCATCAAGTGTTCTCTATGAAAGTATCAAATAAATTATAAAGGAGTTCATATAAAAGATGCGCATGATGTTGAATGGTCTAAGACATATTTTGCGCCAAACAAGGTTGGCACATCATCAAGAATGAGTCAAGTGGGACCACATAGAGTAATTTTGGGAGATAACAGGTATGCACATGCCTAAATTATAAATGTGATATATATATATATATATATATATAGTTAGAATAACTGAGAGGTGGGGTGAATCAACAGCCTCAAAAATATTCTAAAAAATTAACCACAAACCTTTTTATCTCAAATATAAACCTATAGTTATTGTTAGTCCCACAAGATGCATGCCCTAAGATAATCCTATCAAATAACTACTACTCGGAGTTCCGTGTTAAACGTTATTCTTAAGCTTTACCGATTAGCAGTCTATCATTTACTAAAATACAGTAAATAACTTAGTGTTTACCGATCAATCTAGTTTTAGTAATGTGTAAAGAAAAACATCAAATAAATGACTCATAAACACATTTGACACATGGATTTTTATGTGGAAAACCTATTAAGGGAAAAACCACTTGGGACTGGTAAACCCAAAATTTTCACTCTTCTGAAGTGAGTGCAGTGAAGAGCCAACCTTGTTCAAGGTTAAAAACACATTGTTAAGTGCGACCTTGTTAGAGGATTTACCACTAACTTTTAATCACTTGATATCTGGCATTTCACTATGCTATCTTCATGAATTAACCTTTTGATACTCCTTGGGATGTATCTCAATATATAAAGGATTGTTAAGTCCTGCTCGATTAAGAGAATTTCTGAATCAATGGTTAAACTGAAAAAGTATATGATATGTTCCTATAAACTTAATCTTGCAAATGTTCAGATATATTGTAAGCTCAAAATACCTTTCTGATCAATGTTTCCTTTCAATACATTTTCTCCACTTCTTTCTTCTCAGTGATGCTATGCTTCTCTATTGCTCGATGTCTACAGAAATCTTAAGCTCTATTCTTTAGCTTGATTGATTAGGACTATATGAAGTCTTTCTTCACCAATATTTTCTTCAATTCCTTCTTCTCTATTCACCCATCAATTCATAATGAATTATCTTGTCTCTCTTGTAGACATAATTTCACTATTTCTATGTCTTTGACTTTCTTGTTCTTGGCGTGATCCGCAATTCTCACCTTTCTTGCTTTAAAGCTTTACTTCAGTTTTTTCCCGTAGATTTCTCTTTGACAAGTGGAATAAAATAGCTTTAAAATTGGGTATGTGCACCAAGTTGTGGACCAAGGGTATAAGTGGACACATTGTTTTCTGAAATTGGGTAAACCTGAACTTGAAACAGGCATTTGAGGGTCATGCACTCAAAATAAGATGTGTAAAAAATAAAAATTGTAGTACTCTCAATCTAGTTTCTAAAACACTAATTTTGTTTAAAAATTGATAAGATTAAGAGGGTCAAACCTCGCACGCACGAAAACATGTTCCTAATTTTTTGGAAAAACATAACATAGTTGTTTCCGTGAGCGGTACAAAAGATATAGTTATACAAGAAATATTTTTTAAATCCCTTTGGTAGGATTATAGGTAAGGGTGAGATCTAGAAGTTGTGTATTTTTTTGTGATTTTCCAATGGGTATTTTTTTCTGTGATTTTTTTAAGTGATCACATCCTGAAAATTTGGTACCTGTTCGTGCGTTGGGCATAACCTGCATCAAAATAATTGAAAATGTTTTTTTTTTTTAAGTGTATAGAATCAACTGTATAAAAATAATATATAATTTATTTGTAATTTGATTAAGTATATCAAAAGTTATTAAAAAAATGGTAGACATATGTATGTGAGGACAATCAAGACACTGGTAAAGAAAATTAAAGTTTACTATGCTAATGTTGTCCAAAAATAGAAAATTTTATATGGTTAGAAAGATAAGAAGATGTTTGAGATTATGGTGAAAATTATAAAGCTACCCAGTTAACAAATTGCAAACCTAATAAAGATAAAGACAAGAATTCATCTTACAAGATGAAAAAACATCTAAAAGAACAAAACTGGAGGGAAAATGAGCCTCCAAGCCTTTGGGTCATTTTCCAAAGCTATTCCCAAGACATAACCCGATCGGGTTTCTAAATTTCAAATAACCCGATCAGTTTCTGGAGAATAAAATGCACAATTTTCACTTCTTCAAAACCCGATCGCGTTATGAAGAAGTAAAAATTATGCTCTCTCTCTCTCTCTCCTCCTATTTTCTTAGTTTTTTAGAACCTGATCATGTTCTGAGTAATTAGAAGCATTGAGCCATTATGTTCTCATAACCCTATCAGGTTCTGTGTAATTAGGAACACTGAGCCTTTATGTTCTCATAACCCGATCGGGTTTTGAACCCGACCAGGTTCTGTAGAATTAGGAACGTTTCTTACTTCAATAGTCTTAAAACAGTCATTGCTAGTTGTTTTGAGGTCCCACAACTATTTTTCCATTGTTTTATGCCAAGAACAGACATGTTTGCACTTTTGTTACATGTTTTTTCTTTGCAAAGATTGAATTGTGCTTTTTTATTGGTGTTTTTAATGTTATTTTATCATTGTAAGTTCTCATTTCAAGAAAATGGTTGATTTGTTCTTATTTTTAGGATTTGATGTTCACATGTTAATCTATGTTCATGATATTATTCATAGGGTCCATTCAATACAAACAATGGGAAAGAACAAAAGAGGAACAATTGAACAACGAGAGACAGAAAAGGAAAGAAAAAGGGAGCACATGAGGAGAATACAACAAGGTACATCATCAAATGCAAGCAACATAAGTGATGAAAATGAAAATGTTAATGTTAATGTGGCAAATGCACCATTTCAATTTGATGTCATTAATGAAAAAAATGCACATAATAAAAATGAAAATCATCAACATACACCAATTGAAATGAATCCAATAAATGCACCTAATTCATTTAATGAAAATGTAGAGCATGCAGCTGTGTTAACTCCTCCTAGAATAATTCGTAGAAAACCAAAGTTTCTAATTGACATTGATGAAAATATTTTGAGGCCAATGCATGATAAAATGTCAAAAATAAATTGTACAGAAGAATTGTTAAAAATATTTGGAATACCTATTTTTAAAAATTAAATCAAAGTGGAAGATGTGAAGTAGTTGTTGAAATGATTAAGAATCTAAAATTTAGAGAGACAATGAAAATTGTGGGGTTGATAACGTCTGAAAATAGTACCAAGAGAACCATTGTGAGAAATCTATTTGGTGCATACCAACCCATTTGTTCACAATCACGCAGTAAAGATGAGCTAATGTTACTCGACATGTCCTCACATCAACTATAATGGGAAAGGAAATGAAAAAATCTCATATAGTAAGCAAAATAGGAAAGTCATTAAGGATAGGTAGATCAAAATTATGGAGAGCCTTACACAGGTGAGACAAAATTGAGCATCCAAACATTAATTCTCTTTTGTCATTCTCAGGTAGACTCCCATGCAAGGACAAGGTTGTTGTTGATGCATTAAGAACATTAATCCAAATGTTTTGGCATGAAAACACAAGGGTTTCACCCAACCAAAGAGACGTTGTTAGGAGGAGAATCAGATCTAAAAATCATATGCCACATCCTAAACACTTTTTGGATATGACAAAAACACAATTTTATGAAAGATTCCTCCAAACATTTCCTCAAATTAAAATTAGTCAAAGATTTTTTGAAATGACAAAACCCTTTTACATCAAGATTAATCATGCGTGCACCACATGTTGTTGCATGGTACATATTGAATTTTCCATGCATTAGGATATATATCGTTATGTTTGTTGTACTTTGCACACTAACACAATTTTGCAGGAATGTGGTCTTCAAGCACCTCCTACGTCATCAAGAGATTTTATGTCAAGTGTATTATACAATCGAGATTATGGTTGCATTTATTATAAGATGATGTGTTTGAATGGATCTTGTACTGCATGTGGTGGTATGAGAAAGTTACGGATATGTCACCATCTAGAGAGCACAAATGAGATTGGAAATACATTAGTTTCTTTTGGAAAATACAAGACAGTAACTTATGGTCTAAAATATGGAAAAGAACTTAAGAGGTGTGGGTTAGTGAAAAATGATATATGTGTAGCTTATTTTATGAATACTTTTCAAGAGAAACTAGTTTGAGTACATACATCATTCACATAGAGCTAGGTGTTTGGATGAGAAATTCAAGATATGTAAGGACACTTTTCCCCTTGGTACTAATGTCTCCATTATTGATTTTTCTTAGAATTATACACTTAAAACCTCAAAATCAAGTGCAAGTATTGTATTACCATTCTATACAAGTGACGATCTTTGTACATATAGCATTCTTGCATGCACATGATAGAACAGATGCAAATAGAAAGGTTTTAAGAGAGTGTCACTTCTAGATCAGTTATGATTGCACACATTCATCAGAGTTTGTGTAAGGTTACTTCAAAGTTTTTTGTCAAAATTTAAGGGAAAGAGGTATTGATTACAACCAACACATAATATGGTTAGACAATTGCCCCTCACAATTCAAGAATGCAAGGATGTTCTATTGGTTGAGTAGGATGCACATTATAAGTGGTGTTCAACATTTTTGGAATTTCATAGAGGCGGGGCATGGAAAAGGCAAGCATGATGGTGTGGGTGCATGTGTAAAAAGAGCTCTTGCCAGAGAGGAATTGAAGTACAAAAGTGGTGCAAAGTTAATAAATGCACAAACAATTGTGCAATGGTGCAACTCTACAATGGGAACACGTAATGAAGATAATTCTATGGTTAATATTTTTTTTGGGTTTATAAACGATTCTAACATTGAAAAATATCTACATTGTTGTACACTTAAAGGATCAAGTGACATTCACTCATTTAGAAGTTCAAATGCAACATCACTGGGTATTTATACGAGATTAATGGCATGTTTTTGCTTGTCTTGTATGAATTTTGCATGGGAGGAATGTGAATCAAAAGAGTGGGCTGACGAATGGTCTTATACACCTTTGCAACCACTTGATACATATCAACTTCCTAGAGAACTACAATCGAGCCAGTTTGAAGCATCAGCGGATTTTGATCACATATCTGACCTAGTTGAACCAGGTAATTTATCAATTTATTCTTCATTTTGAGATGAAATTTGTGGAGCCTACTTGAACTCATTTTATTAGGTGGTTAAGTGTTTAAGGTGTTAACTTATCCCTCTATAAATTGTAGGTCATGTATATGCAGTTGTTGCAGATAAGAACAATGAGGAAGGGACTAATTAATTTTTGTGTCATTGTATTTAGGGAAAAAAGAAATTGACAACTATAGTAATTGATGGAGAGGGTAGTGAGTACCCAATAGGATCCATTTTTGTGACAGGGACATGGCTTAAAAGGTATGCTATTAAATTATAAAGTGTTCTCGTTTGACAACTTTGAGAACTATTTATATTTGAAGTCTCATCATTTTATTACACTTTATATGTTGAATTTTGTAATCATTTATGCTTCTATGAAATGAATGTACCTTATTAAAAAATCCAAGAAGTGGTTGTTTTAGGACTATGAGACACATAGAAATATTTTGCATCACTCAAACCTTCTTGTTGCAACAAATATTGAATTGATAAAGTATACTGGTAGACCTCGTAAGAAGAATTTATGCAAACTTAGTGAATCTAAACACGAGGAAAAACATGACACAATAAGGGTTAGAGTCGATCTAAAAGGTTTTCTCAATTAGTTCTGGGCCGTCATGAAGAATAATTCTATAAATGACAGAATTATTTTGACAATTTTGTATATAAATTTTGTGAAACAATCTAACTTCACTTTTTTGTAAATATAAATGACTATGAAGTGGTCTACATGCATATTTGGAGACCAAATTTTGTATATTGAAAGAAGATCAAATTGTATGTAAAAGTAGCCATGGGTTGATTTTTTTATACCAAGGGTCCACATTTTGTATAGTTTACTGTGTCCTTGTATGTATCTTTGTCATGCATTGTATTTATGTATGTATGTTCATTTTCATATTGTATATTTTCCTCTCTCTCTCTCTCTCTCTCTCTCTCTTTCTCTCTTCTAAAGAAACTACCTTGAAAATATTTTGGAAAACCAAAGTAATAGGCATTATCTACCATCAAAATTATGGTGTTATATGTTATGCTTTGTGGACATTTGAATGTTTTACTTCTACTGCTGCCCAATTTGGCTTAGTGCACCTTGGGAACACTTTGGTTTGACTTGCGCCAGAATGTTCTTGATGGTTCACAAGCTAAAAAGGGTCTCCCCTAGTATTTACCTGGCCAAATGGAGCTGATGGAGCTGACGGTTTGGTCCCACGATGAACTGTTTGAAAGATGCACCATTGAGCAACTTTCAACTAACCAAAAATGCAAATCTTTGCACCAACGGAGATCGGGTCAGAAAATGGAATCCAAGTGGAATGTCAAAGAAATTATCCATTTTCTTGTAGGCCTTCCCAAGACACTACTTTTTCACTTCATAGATCTCTGATATCTCTCACAAGGTCTGAGATATGGCTCTCCAAAAATTGCTACCCAATTTGGCTTAGTGCACCTTGGGAACGCTTCAGTCTGAATTGCGCCAGAATGTTTTTGATGGTTCAAAAGAGAAAA
>MU227345.1:2607604-2630532 GCA_018584345.1 Thuja plicata
GTCGAATCTCCCAAAAATGAGCCATGTGCTTGTAGGCCTTCCCAAGAAGTTACTTTTGCACTTCATAGATCTCTGATATCTCTCACAATCAGGTCCAAGATATGGCTCTCCAAAAATCATTGCCCAATTTGGCTTAGTGCACCTTGGGAAAACTTTGGTCCGAATTGGGCCGAAACATTTTTTATGGTTCACAAGAAAAAAAAGGTCTCCCCTAGCATTTACCCAGCCAAATATAGCTAATGGAGCTGATGGTAATAAGATCCATAAGTTTTGGATCTAAGCTTGTTCATTTATGTTTGTAAGAGCACAAGTTTCTCCTAGGTGCAAATGTTGTCACAATGGTCTAAATTTGTAAAAGTTGCTAATTTTGAGAAACTAGGGGATATTGTCTCCTCTAGGGTCCTAAGTGTCCAAACTAGGGTCCTAGGATGGATCAAAGAGCATCGAGTTGACCAATTTTTTCAAAGAGCGAGAAATGTTCAAAAGTTGCTCAAGCAACTTTTGCAACTTTTGCAAAAATTTGTTCAATGAAGAAATGGATGGTTGTAACCACCCAAGCTCGGGTATTTGTACATGTATTGAAGAATTTGGAAGGTTAATGGATTTCTAGTTACAGACCAGACATGTGAGCATTTTGTATAGATGATTCCCTGATTTTTACCTGCATTTACAATGTTTCTGTAGCCTTGTACGGATGTTTACGGATTGGATTGAACAATATAACTCCATGGGAGTGTAGAGTTTTGTTTTAGCTTTCTTTTTCATATTCAATTTTGTTTTTAAGTTAAGGAATTGTAAAGTTACACTTAGATTTAGGTGGATGTGTCTGTAATTTCCATTTTCAGAGTTGCAGGAACAAAAATGGCTCTAACCTAAGCATCCACAGTTGAAAATGAATGAAAACTTGTGGAATGATAGGTTAGGGTCTGTACATAATATTTTTTTTTTCCTTTTTTTTCTTGCAACTGAACTCCTAGGCTTGGAGTGATGCCCTAGGCTAACTACTTGGATTAGGTGAGCGAGGACAGAGCAGAGATTGAATTGAAAAAACACACCCATGATCTTGTAAGGACATCTTAGTGGCATGTGTGGAATCCCTAGAGTGTCTCCTTGAAGGATCAAAAGGTTTCAAGAGTTGGTATGAAGATTGAAGACCAATTGGATGCATATTTCAGTGACTGGTCTAGAGGCCTAAAAGATAGCCTAGAAACTAGGGCCTGGAAGAAATTAGGGTTTTTGGTGTCTTGAAGATCTATAACTTTGGATTATAGAAGGGATAGGTGATATATTTCATAATCATATAGTCTTCTAGAGGGCTGTGTGGAATAATTTGCAGAGTTTGGTCAAAAATAGTGAAAATAGACCTAATACAATTAGGCCTAATTAGGCCTATACTTGAGTAGTGATAATAAAGAGATGGTTATACTGGCTAGAAGCATTTGAAACACCTAGAATAGACATGTAAGGTCCTTTGAACATAGGCTAGAGCCTGAGAGGTGTTTGGGTAGATCCTAAGTAAGGGTTTAGGATTCTAGAGGGAAATCTAGTGAGAAAACAAGGTAAATCGAGGACTAGTTGGACTAGTTGGAGTTGATTGTTCATTGTTTCTTCATCATCTCAAATATATCTAGGAGGAAAGTTGAATTCAGGGTTAAGGAGGCCAATCTTGGTGAAGGCTACATATGTGTTGGAAACCATTGGATGGTTTAAAGAAGTTGATTAGCAACTTGGAGAAGGGTAAACACTAGAACTCTAGACCCTCTGCATCAAACTCCTATCCATGTCTGGTGTTGCTTGGGTGCCCTACACCAAAGACCCCTATAACTTCTCAGGTGTACCCAAGGAACATTATATAGAGCATGAAAGATACACCTACAAACATAAATTCGCTTAAGTCACGGAGTGCATACATATAGAGCATTAAAGACACACCTAAATATAATGTATCACATCAAGAATTAATTCACTTATATCATAAAACTGCTTATGTCCTCAAGAAAACATGTAGTACATACATTATGAAGCATAGACATGAATTCACTTAAGTCATTCACATAGGTCATACACATGAATTTAGGTTATGTGTCATATACATGAATATACATGAAGTACACATACAAGTACATTAATTTATTGAAACACACATGCATATATGCAAATCATGTGAAACAAGAATAAAATTAAGGCATAAACATCCAACCAACAAATTCAAGGATCAAATTTGAAGTTTCTTATATTAAAAAATGAACAATAATAGCGTACATATCAATACATGGTGTACATGCCAAATCCATAATAGAGTTAAAAAAAATGACATCAACTATGTCCAGGTCGATATATACAATGTACAAATGTCACACACACACACACATATTTGGTCATTCAATGACCACAAATAGATCTATACAATGTCTATATATATCTATGACTGTGGTAGATCATCAAAATTGAGCTTCTTCGCAGTAGCACTTGGGTCACTAAATCTCTACAAAAGAACAATTCAAATGCTAAGCAATATATATTATCTCAAAATAATATCAAAATAAATAAATATTAGGTGGTTATATGCTGACAATTGAATTATTGATTACCTCATCTCTTTCTCCTATGATTTGGCTGAATGATAAACAAAATGCGCTCTGTCGTGGGTGAGAGGGGCTCCTAGAAAAATGGAGAGCTAGAAAAAAGGTCGGGAAGTGGTGAAGGGTCCTATAACAGGAAAAATAAATAATAAAAAATACATGTTATAAACAAGAAATACTAAAAAATTAAAAATGCATGGACTAAAGAGCATGTGTAGGATCATGGTATGCCAAAAAGTGTAGATGTGAAAAAAATCCTCTTTTCACTCATCCAAAAATGCACTAAAAAGCGTGTTGATTTTTAGTAGGCCTGGGTGTTAGTACACATGGCCAAACCAAAAGCCAATGCACAAGCCTAATCGGATATCGGATTTAAAATCGGATATCGTATTTAAAATTGGATATCAAATTTGAAATTGGATATCAGATTTGAATCGGATATTAGATATATTCTGCCAAAATTTTGCTTTCCATTTAAAATTTTAACATTTACAATTTTGAAATTTTTCATTCCATGCTATTTTCAATTTGTTTTAGTTTTTAATTATTGTTATAGATCTAATTTTTTATAATATTAATGTTTTGATATTAACATTATTATTAATATTATAATAATACCTAGGATATCTCTGATGCAGAGGCACTAAGCACTAGTGCATGCATCTTAAAAATTCATCCAAAACTGTCATGTCACTACCCTCAGCATAGACCCGTACTCTGTCATGAATAAATTTTGAATAAAATAATATATGAAAAATCCTTCTAGTGAGGATGGGCGTAATTAAGTTCTGTAAACCATAATCCAAGATGAGGAAGATCGAACGGTTGAGTTGGGAGATATGACCCCCACAATACCACCCAATTTTCTATGATAAAAAACCAAGACTGGACTTGCAGAAAATCTGAACTTTATTTACATCTCAGTGAATAATTTGTACATTTCAGTATCCTCTCCACAAAAAATAGACTCTACTATCATTTAATGACTTGATTCCTCTTTCACTCCAACCATTTCTTGGCAGTTGCATTCCAATAGGAATACCAAAAGACTCCTATGCATGTGTTTCCCACTAAAAGACAATGTAACCATTATGTTTGAAAATCTGAATCTTTCAACTATGAAAACAACTCAAAACTAATTAAAAATTATAAACTATAAAATTCCTAATGTCTTCCAACATCTTGGAGACCTATTCTAAACACTTCTAACCTCTTAGTAACCCCTAAACAATCCTTGACACTCTTGGACACTATTGGTCCACTTACAATGCATATTAGTCCTTTATGACTATTACAATCACATGCTATTTAGAAAACCATTATAGGTGTTAGAACTTCATAGTTGATCTTCTTTGATGTACTTGGTATCTTGATGAATTGTCCTCTCTCTCTCTCTCTCTCTCTCTCTCTCTCTCTCTCTCTCTCTAGGGTTGTAAGGTGTCATAAGGGTTCATAGGACCCATTAATGGGTCCTAGGATTCCTTAAGACCCCTAAGATGTACTCTTAGGATTTCTAATGTGTTGTAAGGTGTCCTAAGGGGTTGTAGGACCCATTAATGGGTCCTACGACCCTTTATGACACCTTACAACCCCTAAGATGTACTCTTAGGCTTCCTAATGGGTCATAAGGTGTCATAAGGGGTTGTAGGACCATTAATGGGTTCCATGACCCATTAAGACACCTTACGACCCCTTAGGAATCCTAAGAATATATCTTAGCGTTCCTAGTACACATTAATGGGTCTCAAGGGATCATAGGACATATTACTATGTCCTAGGAGTTGTTAATGGATGCTAGGACCCCTTAAGAAAAATTATGACCCCTAAGATGTACTCTTAGGATTTCTAATGGATCATAAGGTGTCATAAGGGGTTGTAGAACCCATTAGGACACCTTACGACCCCTTAGGAGCCATAAGAATACATCTTAGGGTTCCAAGTACACATTAATGGGTCTCAAGGGGTGATAGGACATATTACTATGTCTTAGGACACCATAAGACCCCTTACGACCCCTAATATGTACTCCTAGGCTTCCTAATGGGTTGTAAGGTGTCATAAGGGGTCGTAGGACCTATTAATGGGTCGTAAGACCCCTTAAGACACCTTAAAACCTCTGATATGTACTCTTGGGCTTCCTAATGGGTTGTAAGGTATCATAAGGGGTCATAGGACCCCTTATGACACCTTATGACCCCCAATATGTACTCTTAGTCTTCCTAATGGGTCCTAAGGTCTCATAAGGGGCTGTAGGACCCATTAATGGGTCCTAAGACCCCTTATGACACCTTACAACCCCTAAGATGTACTCTTAGGCTTCCTAATGGATTGTAAGGTGTCATAAGGGGTTGTAGGACCCATTAATGGTCCTTCGACCCCTTAAGACACCTTACGACCCCTAAGATCTACTCTTAGGCTTCCTAAGGGGTTGTAAGGGTTCATGAGGAGTCTTAGGAGTCATTAATGGGTCATATGACCCCTTAAGAAAACTTATGACCCCTAAGATGTACTCTTAGGCTTCCTAATGGGTCATAAGGTGTCATAAGTGGTTGTAGGACCCATTAATGAGTCTTAAGACACCTTAACACGCCTTACCACCCCTTAGGAATGCTAAGAATACATATTAGGGTTCCTAGTATACATTAATGGGTCTCAAGGGGTCATAGGATATATTACTGTGTCTTAGGAGCTATTTATGGATGCTAGGACCCCTTAAGACAGCTTATGACCCCTAAGATGTACTCTTATCATTTCTAATAGGTTTTAAGGTGTCATAAGGGGTTTTAGGACCAATTAAGAAACCTTGTGACCCCTTAGGAACCCTAAGAATACATCTTAGGGTTCCTAGTACACATTAATGGATCTCAAGGTGTTATAGGACATATTATTGTGTCTTAGGACACCATAAGACCCCTTGAAACCCCTAAGATGTACTCTTAGGCTTCCTAATGGGTCGTAAGGTGTCATAAGGGTTTGTAGGAGCCATTAATGGATGATAGGACCCCTTAAGACACCTTATGACCCCTATGATGAACTATTAGGCTTTCTAATGGGTTGTAAGGTTTCATAAGGGGTCATAGGACCATTAATGGGTCCTAAAACCCCTTAAGAAATATTATGACCCCTAAGATATATTATTAGGCTTTCTAATGGGTCATAAGGTGTCATAAGGGGTTGTAGGACCCCTTAAGAGACCTTATGACCCCTAAGTTGTACTCTTGGGCTTCCTAATGGGTCGTAAGGTGTCCTAAGGGGATGTAGGAGCCATTAATTAGTCCTAAGACACCTTACAACCCCTAAGATGTACTCTTAGGCTTCCTAATGGGTAGTAAGGTGTCATAAGGGGTCATAGGACCCGTTAATGGGTCCTAGGACCCATTAAAACACTTTGGACCCCTAATATGTACTCTTAGGACTCCCAAGGGGTTGTAAGGGTTCATAAAGAGTTGTAGGAGTCACTAATTGTCCTACAATCCTGTAAGACACCTTACGTCCCCTAATATGTACTCTTGGGCTTCCTAATCTCTCTCTCTCTCTCTAGGGTCCTAAGGTGTCATAAGGGTTAGTAGGACCCATTAATGGGTCCTAAGATTTCTTAAGACACCTTAAGACCCCTAAGATGTACTCTTAGGCTTTCTAATGGGTCATAAGGTTTCATAAGGGGTCGTAGGACCCATTAATGGGTGTTGTGACCCCTTAAGACACCTTAAAACCCCTAAGATGTACTCTTAGACTTCCTAATGGGTGGTAAGGTGTCATAAGGGGTTGTAGGACCATTAGTGGGTCATAGGACCCCTTAAGACACCTTACGACCCATTAGGAACCCTAAGAATATATCTTAGGGTTCCTAGTACACATTAATGGTTCTCAAGGGGTCATAGGACATATTAATGTGTTTTTACACATAATAAGACCCCTTAAAACTCCTAAGATGTACTCTTAGGTTTCCTAATGGGTTGTAAGGTATCATAAGGGTTTGTAGGAGCCATTAATGAATGATAAGACCCCTTAAGACACCTTACAACCCCTATGATGTACTCTTAGGCTTTATAATGGGTCTTAAGGTGTCATAAGGGTTCATAGGACCATTAATGGGTCCTAGGACCCCTTAAGAAACATTACGACCCCTAAGATGTACTCTTAGGATTTATAATGGGTCATAAGGTGTCATAAGGGGTTGTAGGACCCATTAATGGATCCTATGACCCCTTAAGTGACCTTACGACCCCTAAGATGTACTCTTAGGCTTCCTAATAGGCCATCACATGTCATAAGGGGTTGTAAGAGCCAATAATTGGTCCTAAGAAACCTTACGACCCCTAAGATATACTCTTAGGCTTGCTAATGGGCCGTAAGGTGTCATAAGGGGTCATAGGACCCATTAATGGGTCCCAGGACCTGTTAAAACACCTTACGACCCCTAATATGTACTCTTAGGCTTCCTAGTGGGTTTTAAGGGTTCATAAGGAGTCGTAGGAGTCATTGATGGGTCCTACAACACCTTAAGACACCTTACAGCCTCGAAGATGTACTCTTAGGCTTCCTAATGGGTCGTAAGGTGTCATAAGGTGTCGTAGGAACCATTAATGGGTCCTTGGACCCCTTAAGACACCTTACGACCCCTTGGGAACCCTAAGAATACATCTTAGGGTTCCTAGTACACATTAACAGGTCTCAACAGGTCATCGGACATATTAAAATGTCTTAGGAGCCATTAATGGATGTTAAGACCCCTTAAGACACTTTATGACCCCTAAGAAGTACTCTTAGTATATCTAATGGGTCGTAAGGTGTCATAAGGGGTCATAGCAACCATTAATGAATCCACGACCCCTTAAGATACCTTACAACCACTTAGGAACCCTAAGAATACATCTTAGGGGTTACTAGTACATGTTAATGGATCTCAAGGGGTCATAGGACATATTACAGTGTCTTAGGACACCATAAGACCCCTTATGACCCCTAAGATGTAGTCTTAGGCTTCCTAATGGGTTGTAAGGATTCATAACGATTTGTAGGAGCCATTAATGCATGCTAGGACCCCTTAAGACACCTTACGACCCCTAAGATGTACACTTAATCTTTCTAATGGTTTGTAAGGTGTCATAAGGGGTAGTAGGACCCATTAATGGTTCCTAGGACCCCTTAAGACACCTTACGACCACCAAGATGTACTCTTAGGCTTCCTAATGGGTTGTGAAGTGTTATAAGGGGTTTTAGGACCCATTCATAGGTCGTAGGACCCATTAATGGGTGCTAGGACCCCTTAAGACACCTTACGACCCCTAAGATGTACTATTAGGCTTCCAAAGAGGTTGTAAGGGTTCATAAGGAGTCGTAGGAGTCATTAATGGGTCCTACGACCCCCTAAGACACCTTACGTCTCCTAAGATGTACTCTTAGGCTTCTCTTTCTCTATCTCTCTCTCCTAGGTATTATTATAATATAAATAATAATAAATATAATACTAATATTATACTATTATACAATAGTAATATAATACTAATTTATATAATATAATAGAAATGTATATAATATAATATAATATAATATAATATAATATAATACAATACTAATATAAATGATAATAATTTAATACTAATGCTATTATCATTTAGTATTTGTATAATATTAATATTATAAAATATGAAATCTATAAAAAACTAAAAAACTAAAATCAATATTGAAAATGTTGAAATTTAAAATGGAAAGCAAAATTTTGGCGGGAGATATCTGATAATATCTCATATCCGATATTATCTCATATCCGATTTAATATCTCATATGCGATTTAGTATCGCATATCCAATAATATCTCATATATGATATTATCTCATATCTGATTAGCCTTGGTATTTGCCTTAGGTTTTGGCTTTGCAATGCCAAACGTGGACGGTCAACTCAAAAAACATGTTTATCATATTTCCTTTGACCTCCAAAATTTGGCGTTGTAGTTGATGACCTTTTGTTCACCCAAAATTGATGAAACAAAAAGGGTTTCTTAAATAGATTATCAGGTTTCCATCAATATAATGCTATCGAATTTCAATTTCAATAAGTATTTATTACTTATTTTTCCATTTGAGTTACCTCTAAAGTTCCGATTGACAGACTAATTGAAAAGCAACTATAACTTTCAAATGGTTTAACCTTTTTGAAATCTGAAACATGTGTCACATTCTATGTTTCAACTACTATAAGAAATTTAAAAAAAAAAAAAAAATTTGTTAAGTTTAGAATTAGTTAAGGTGGTCAGACACAAGAGTTTTATTATTTTGAAAAATTCGTAGTAGAAAATTCATAATTAATTAATTATTTGATAAAAAATTACACAAAGATATGTGTCACATCCGGGCATGAGTCTAATACTTATATCTAGAATCTTGTGAAAAGATATCATCATTTTATTGTGATTAAGGTGGTCAGACATACACGTACTTTTTATTTTTTTCCTGAAATTTTCATGCTACTGCATTGAAATCTAAAATTTTCAACAATTAGATTAATTTTTTTTTTAGAAAAGGGTTAGTATTTTAGAAACTAAATTCAATTTCCTATAGATTCTATTCTTACAACTTTTTCACATAAGGTTGATAAGATGTCCAACTTTTTACGTCAAGTTGACTAACCCTGATTTCCTAATTTTTCATTGCTTGGTATACCATGATCCTGCACATACCCTAAAAATAAAATGCATACCATAGCATGAGTTGGAACTCCTATGTTGGAGGGAGCCAAAACCATTGATGAATCAATTTGGACCTTTTCCTATATGGTAAAATAGAAAAGATGTTATAGGATCGAGAAATACTACATAATGCAAAAAATGTATACACTAGATAATACAAATTTGCATACTAAAGCCTTAGCTGGATCTCTTATGCTTAGGCTGAATGATAAACAAAATGGGATTTGTCGTGGGTGAGAGGGACTCCTAGAAAAATGGCAAGGTAGAGGAAGGACAGGCAGTGGTGAAGGGTCCTATAATAGAAAAAATAATACAAAAAACATGTTATAAACAAGAAATACTAAAAAATTAAAAATGCATGGACTAAAAAGAAAATGCATACCACAACTAGATCTCCTGTGCTAGGAAAGGGATCCCTAGGAAGTGGAGAAGGGTTCACCTCATATGAGGTAGCTATGACCAATTCCTGTATGAAAATTCGTAGAAAATGACATACTAATAGAGGAACATGATTTCTAAAATATTTTTAACAAACAAGAATGCAATTGAAAGTAAATATAAAAACATGTTACCTCATCCTTGTAATACCCACTCATATTTTTCTTTCAGTTTATGATGTCGTACTCTTTTAGGCAGTGGTTTCAGTTGATTGGCCGAATTCTCTTAGGCTAGATTTCATGTGAGCTATTATTCTTTCAGTTGATGGTGATTATTATGTTATGGTTTATCATATGCATAGATAGATGTGATTATTTTATTATGATGATTGTTACATGTTGATTTCATATTATGATGTACTTACCCCATACTTGCATGTGTATCGTTGTCTTATATGTGGATGTACTTGTTGATGTTATTTCATGGTAGAGGATGGAGACATAGTTACTTTCCTCAAAGAGATCCACATGTTTGACCGATCCCTATCATTGTTTGCGATATTATATTGTATGTACATGTGTGTTCTTTTGATGACAGGATTGCAGATACAGAGCATCGTCTCCCCTGAATTGGCAGGAGTGAGTGTGCCCATAAATATTCATCTCAATGGTAAAGAGGGGAGGTAACATATAGATCCGAAACCCTAACCTAAGCCTAATCATCCTTATGTTGGATGAGTTTCAGTTTGACTACCCTATCCGGATTCGTCTAGTTGACAGGAATTCGAATACCCCTTCCCTGAGTATGTTTATTTTGTATGTGATTGCTTTCAGGTGATTTATTGGGTTTTGAGTGATTTCCTATGTTTAATGATTTAATGGATTATAGTTGAATTAAATATTTAATTATATCCTATGTTTATTTGAAATAATTAATTAAATTCAAATATTTGAATATTTTGATTTAATTAAGTATTTAATTGAAAATTAAAGTAAATATGTTTTTATGATTAATTAAATGAATAAATATTTGGTTGCATGTATTATTGTGACATAAATATTTAATTTATTTAATTTAATATTTTATTAATTACATGTGCATGAATGTGTTGAAAAAAGTATTTTCAAATTCAAAATTCTCAACTAGATATTAGGAGTCAAAGTTGAGTTGTGGCAAAAAAGGATATTTTATTTATTTAGTTTGGAATTTCTTTCAATTTCAAGTTGAGTCTTTTTAGGGATTGATTGGGGAGTTGTCATGAGGTTTTTCACAATTAGAAGAAGTTGATTCTCTGTAGGAGAATTCTCCTCTCATTATCTCATAACAGGTTTTGGCATTTTGGAGAGCTCTTGGTGTTTTTGGTTTTTGAAGAATTGGGGATTGTTGTGGTTACTTGTTGTTTTTGGAGATTCATGTGATTTCTTGGTTGCATGTGCTTGGTTCTTCGTGGATCTTAGATTTGTGGTTGAATCGGGCTTGGAGGTTTTCAGATTTTCTACCTTCTTCAAAGGCACATTTCCTCAGTTTCTAGCATTGGAATCAAGGTTGGTTTTGTGTTTCTTACATGGTTTCAATTTTGCAAATTTGAGGTTTTCAATGTTTGAAAGGATGCATGTTTGATATTTTGGCTTTTAGATGGTTTAATAGTGTTTCTATGTTTTTGGGTATTTAGAAAACCCATAGATTTAAATTTTTAATATTTTATTTAGACTTGGCATGGTAGGGAAATGCTGTCAAAATTTCGTGAGAAGAACTCCTAAAAATCAATAAATCAGTCTGCACTATAGTCTAAACTATAGAGGAAAAATAAATAAATCATCCCTTTGAATTTCTCTTTAGAAAAAATTAATTACTTGCAAAAAATTAGCTCCCTGGAAAAAAAATACAGTCCTAATGTTTTCACCAGTCAAAAAAATAACATTGCCCGGAAAGGACAAAACAGGAAAGAAGACAAAAATGCATTCCCCTTTGTTTTATTTCCGTTTTCGGATATTGTATAAAAAAAAAAAACCTTTTTAAGGAAATGCGAAATTGAATGTTATTAAAGAAAAAAAAAATTTAAAAATAAAATAAAACTTTGTATCGCACAGGAGAAAGTGCTTTTGTAAAAAATAAACATTATAAAAAAAAAATATTTTAAAAATTTATGTTGGGGCGGTGGGACCCCATCCCCACCCTGCAAGGTTGGCGGCATAGGCCAGCGCAACCTGGCGTACCTAGAGCGGGGGCCGTGCTGCCTTAGGTAGCACGGCCACCCCAAGTGGCAGCCGACTGCCATGAGCAACGCCCTTTACGGGCTGCGGTGATTGTACCATGGGGTATAGGGGGGCCCGCTCCCCCTCCCCAATGTATTATTATTTTTTTTTAATTTGTTTTTTTTTAAAGGGTCTTTTCAAATTTTAACTTAATTAAAATTTGGTTATTGTAATTCATTTTAAAATTAATTTAATTTATGTTTAATTTTAATTTTTAATTAATATGTTATTATTAATTTTTAATTAATATGTTTATTTGTAAATTTTAAGTATTATGGTTATGATTAATTTTAATTAATATGGATATTATTAATTTCAATTAATATGCATGGTTTGACAAAGGGTATTTAATGTCAATTTTTTTTAAAATTCTTGTGTAATTGGAGATATTAGGTGCAGTTAACTTGTTTTAATTGATTTAATAATTATTTCAATTAATCTATTTAAATACTAGGAAGGGTTCTAAATAGATTAAAATTGAATGATATTTATTTTTAAAACCTAATTATTTGAATGGAGTTATAATTGGGTTAACTATAAATGTTATCCACTTATGTTTATTTCTCAATCCTTTAGGGCGTTTTGGTTCTATTCATCCTTCTGAGTTATCTTTTGCGTATATGTGTTATTATCGGGGCATTAGATGGCTTAGGATGTATACAAAGGTCGGGGGTGTTTAGAAATTCTATTATTTTATGGCGTGTGTGTTTCATGTTATTACCCTAAACTAACCATGTTGACCTTTTCGACATGTTATCTGAATGTGTACCTATGTGTGGTCGTTCTTGTTTTGTATGGATACTAGATTTGGGGTATACTTGGGTTTTGACCTATGCTAGATCTTTGTGGGATTTGTGAGCCTAGGGTAGGTTACCTAGATGTGTAGTAGGGGGTGGCTTGCAATAAGTTCTGTCTCCGTAAGTGACTACTGGATTGCTTATTGTATAGTTTACTTAATAAGTGATCACTAAAGACATACTAAGAGATATTAAAATGAATTAATAAGATGTGTCCTCACCCATACTTGAGTGCTAGTATAGACTAAGATGGTGATGAGAAGATGCTAGTTGCCTTGAGGGGTACCTGGCATAGTTAGTGGTCTTGTCATTTTGAGAGGTCATTGGCACAATGTATGGTCACTCAAGTGTCAGAATCCATTGGGATTGCTACAACAAAACTAAAGGGTTAGACATACATGATGACACCTTCCTTTACACAGTCTAGATTTTCTACGTATGTTAGTTGCCTCTGGATTAGTGAGTCTTAAATTTCATGATGTATAGTACACCTGGATTAGAGAGTTATCAGGATCCTTTGCTTGGTAGTTTTTTCCTTATTGGTTTTGGATATCTGAGTGGAGATTGTTGTTATCTCCTTAGCACAGTGGGGTGGACCTTTATGGTTCCACACGGATGGGTGGTAGTGATTCTTTACCTATTGAGATTCAAGGTCCTTGTACCAGGTGCTTGATGATTCCTTACAAATGAGCTCTTTACGTTCCTTCATCATTTATTATGTAATTTCATTATTGTAAATCGTGTATTAGAGTATCGCATGTGATAGCTAATCTGGATATTGTGTATTAAGTAGATTAGAGTGATTACCACATACCCTGTGACATGTGTAGTGGATGTGAGTTTACGGTGGTTTGATGGTTTTCCATGAGGATTGGAATTATGGTTTTGTAAGTTGTATCTATTTTATCTATTCAAATAGAATCGTTTGTTATATGGTTAGTTGTGTTTTGCTTTAAGTAATTCAATGTCATGGAACCCTTGAGTCGTGTAGTCTATGTGAGTGTATAACATGTGTATATATGGTATTTTCTTCCACATTAATGTATGTCTCTTTATGTAAAATATTTTAAAAAAAAATTATTCAGCAAACATAGTATCATATTTAGGTTAATCTCTCTTGGGTTCCCTAGTGGGGCGTTACATCTGGTATCAGAGCCCTAGTTTCTACATTGGGAACTCTGGGAATTGTACACTCATTAGGTTGTGTCTAGCTTGAACTTAAAACTAAAACATAGACATACAACACTTTTTTTTTCAAATTATTTATTTATGGTTATATTCATTCTTTAGTTTTGATTCAAGCTATGTGGTGAGTTTTGTATCTATCTTTGTTTATTTTAGGTACCATGCTTGAAACAAGAGCCGCTAGTGGCCATGGAAGAGGTGGGTAAGGTGCCCATGGAAAAAGTGGTTCTGGTGCCCATGGTGGAGGTAGGAATCCTATCCCCTCCATGACTGTCAAGTAGGAGGTTAGTTAGCAGCATGATAGAGGTGATCAGAG
This sequence comes from Thuja plicata, assembly GCA_018584345.1. Lineage (NCBI taxonomy): Eukaryota > Viridiplantae > Streptophyta > Pinopsida > Cupressales > Cupressaceae > Thuja > Thuja plicata. The sequence goes on from MU227345.1 coordinate 2,621,809, forward strand.
GAGAGAGGGTCAGGATGAGTCTAGGGAATTGGATACTAGACAGATACTTCACACTAGCCTAGATCATCTTCCTGAGAGAGCCAGAGTGGAGAAGGATGTATCTCATCACTCCCATCATGAGGAGAGATAGAGGGAGAGGTCTAGGATCCCTCGTAGGAGGACTATTACAGTGGACCCGGTGGTGGTTGTAGCGAACCACATGAGGGACCTGACGAGAGGGAAGCCTATCCCTTTCAATGGATAAGAATCTAGTTTGGAGGCAGAGACTTGGCTGATAGCCTTAGATATGGTCTTTGCAATGCACCCCTTTAGTATAAATACTAAAGTGAGATATGTCATGACGCAGTTGTCACATTTTGCGGCTATTTGGTGGAAGATCGAGGAAGAGAAGTTAGGTCTTCATATGGATACTGTTACCTGGTAACTCTTTCTTGAGAATATTAAAGAGAGGTTCCTTTCTGATCTGTGGAGATAGTAGAGGGCTGACAAGTTTCATAATTTGAGATAGCTGACATTCACTATAGAGAAGTATGAGCATCATTTTTACAAGCTCAAGCAGTACGCAGGATATAGCCAGGACTCGACACTGATGGTACAACACTTTGTGCGAGGGCTTAATGCCTATATCATGGGGGATGTAAAGCTCTTTGAGCCTATGAACCTATGATCTATGGTTATTAGAGCCACTCTAGTAGAGGCTAACTTGGAAGCAGGCCATGGAGGTCGACAAGGTGGCCAAACTAGTGGGGCTTCTAGAGCAGGCTATAGAGGTAACCAGTTGCAGGGCACTAGGAACTTCAAGAAGTCATCCAATTATTACAGAGGTAATCAGAACTAGAGTCAGAACCAACAGTAGAAGCAGCACAAGGCTACACCTCCTACCTAGAGTGGTAAGAGCGTCAGGAGTGGACAACGCTATAAGCATAATCAGTCCAATCATCCAGCACAGAGCACACAACCTAGTATGAGCAGAGGGAGTGTCCACCACTCGAGTGCACCCTCCAATAGGAGAGGAAATTTCAGAGTGATAGGATGTCTCACCTATGGTCAGTTTGGCCACATTATAGTGAATTGTCCACATAGAGCACCATAGTACTCTTCATAGAGGCCATCAACCTCATAGCCTACAGGAGGAGAGGGATCACACAGAGTTTTTGCAGCCTTGGATCATAGATAGGTAGAGCATTAGGGGACAGTTATTGAAACTTCAAGTACTATTCGGGGTACCTCTATTTCTATATTGTTTGATTCAAGAGCGACGGATTCTTTTATATCATCTTTTCTTGTTGAGTGTTGTGGGGTAGTGGCTAAAAAGAAAGCATTAGGTTGGAAAGTGGAACTAGCCTCAGGGGCTAAGGTAGCTAGAGATTCCTTGGTTCGTAATTGTGAACTGAACCTAGGCAAGTTCATTACCTTAGTTGACCTTCATGTGATTCCTTTGGGATCATATGGGGTTGTCTTAGGAATGGATTGGTTGAGAGCTCATGGAGCTAATATAAATTATAGATGAAATACCATCCTTTGCAAGGATGATGTTGGTAAGGAGTGTCAGATTATGGGGAGTCCTTGACCTATATCCCTTCGCATGATATTTGCTATGCAACTGAAGCGATGTATGCTGAAGGGTTGTCATATGTTTGTAGTATCTATGTATGAGATAGATGGTATGGAGAGCAAAGTCAAGACACTGGATCATCCTATATTATAGGAGTTCATTGATGTATTCCCTAGTGAGATCCCAGGTATGTCACAGAAGCGTGACATAGACTTCTGCATAGAGCTCATGCAAGGAGCAGAGCCTATATCTAGAGATCCATATCGGATGACCACTCATGAGTTGAGTGAGTTGAAACTGCAATTAGAGTAGTTTTTGGAAAATGGGAGCATTCACCCTAGTTTTTCTCCTTGGGGTGCACCTATCCTCTTTGTCAAGAAGAAGGATCGATCATTACGCTTGTGTATCGACTATAGACAGTTGAACAAGGTAACGATAAAAAATAGGTACCCATTGCCACACATAGATGACCTATTTGATTAGATCAAGGGAGCCAAGGTGTTCTTTAAAATTGATCTTAAATCAAGATACCACCAGTTGCGGATTGAGGATGCAAATATCCATAAGACAACATTCTGTACATGCTATGGACACTACGAGTTCACAATGGTTCCTTTTGGGTTGACCAATGCTCCATCGGTATTCATGTGTTTGATGAATGGATTATTTTAGGAGTACCTTGATCACTTTGTGCTCATCTTATTGGATGATATACTGATTTATTCTAGATCCATGGAGGAGCATGAAGATCATCTTTGACAAGTTTTGCAGTGCCTTAGGAAAAATCATCTTTATGCCAATCTAGCTAAGTGTGATTTCTTCTAGTCAGAGGTATAGTATCTTGGTCATGTTATCTCTAGAGAAGGTGTCTCAGTAGATCCTTTGAAGAGTCAGGCTATTGTGGAGTGGCTAGCACCCACTAATGTGTCTGAGGTATGTAGCTTCATGGGTCTTGTGGGATACGACTCCAGGTTTGTGAATAACTTCACTAGGGTGGCACACATTATTACTTCTCTTTAGCGGAAAGGGAAGAAGTTTGTTTAGAGAGAGAAGTATGAGGAGGCTTTTTAGAGCCTTAAGGTGTGTTTGACTAGTGCACCTATTCTAGTTGTACCTGATCTAGTGGGAGATTTTGTAGTGTGTGCTGATGCATCATTAGAGGGGATTGGAGAAGTCCTCATGCAGGATGGGCAAGTGATTTCCTATGAGCCTTGCAAACTCAAGGATCATGAGCTTAATTACCCTACTCACGATGGGGAGTTAGCTGTGGTAGTCCATACATTGGTATGGTGGAGAAAATTTCTTTTGGAATAGCGATTTGAGCTTCATAGCAATCACCATAGCCTTTAGTACATCTTTACCCAACCTAATCTGAATGCTAGATAGAGAAGTTGGATGGAATTCCTTTGTGAATATGAATTTGAGATAAAGTATATTTAGGGCAAGGAAAATGTAGTTGCAAATGCATTGATTCGCAAGCAACAGGCCATTCTAGCATTGACTCTTAGTGTGAACTTGAGGAGTAGCATTCTCTAGTCACTTCCTGGTGATACCTTGTATCAGGAGGTGAAGGCAGAGATAGAGTCAGGGAGACCATTACAGGGTAGATTCTCTGGTTATGTTTTGGATTCAGATGGTATATTGTGTCATATGAGCTGGATCTATATACCACCATTGGATGATTTGCGTACATTAGTGTTAGTTGAGGCCCATCATGCACCCTATTTCACACATCCAGGTGTCAAGAAGATGCACGTGGATCTTTGAAAGCTCTACCTTTGGGCTGGTATGAAGATGGATATTGCAAACTTTGTGGCTATATGTTTAGAGTGTCAGATGGTCAAAGAAGATCATCAACATCCAGCAGGGCTTCTACAGCCAAATCTTATTCCATCTTGGAAGTGGGATATTATTTCTATGGATTTCATAGTTGGATTGCCTATGATTCCTCGCAGACATGATGCTATCATCATGATCGTTGATCAGTTAACTAAGGTGGCTCATTTCTCACCTATGAGATCATCATATACAATAGCTTCTGTAGCCTGAGTCTTCATGTAGGATATCATGAGACTTCATGGCATTGCACTCTGTATTATATTAGATCAAGATCCTATATTTACCTTAGCTTTTTGGACATCATTACAACACGATATTGGTGCTCAGCTGAATTTCAGTTCAACGTATCATCCTTAGACTGATGGACAGATAGAGCGGGTGAACCAGGTTCTTGAGGACATGTTGATGATGTATGTCATGGATAGACAGACTCACTTGGAGGACTACTTGTACCTAGTGGAGTTTGCATATAATAATGGATATCACAGTTCTATTGGCATGGCACCTTTTCAGGCATTGTATGGTCGCCCTTTTCGTATGCCTTTGAGCTGGGATAGATTGGAGGATCGCATTCTTCCTTTTCCTAAGATGCTTCGAGACATGGAACAACAGGTAGTGAGGATACATGAGCATTTAGTGACTGCATTTAGTTTATGATGTCGTACTCTTTTAGGCAGTGGTTTCAGTTGATTGGACAAATTATTTTAGGCTACATTTCATGTAAGCTATTATTCTTTCAGTTGATGATAATTATTATGTTATGGTTTATCATATGCATAGATAGATGTGATGATTTTATTATGATGATTGTTACATGTTTATTTCAAATTATGATGTACTTACCCCATACTTGCATGTGTATGGTTGTCTTATATGTGGATGTACTTGTTGATATGTTTTTATGGTAGAGAACAGAGACATAATTACTTGCCTCAACAAGATCAACACATTTGACCGATCCCCATCATTGTTGTGATATTATATTGTATGTACATGCGTGTTCTTTTGATGACATGATTGCAGGTACAGGGCATCGTCTTCCCTGAATTGGAAAGAGTGAGCGTGCCCATAAATATTCATCTCAATAGTAAAGAGGCGTGGTAACATACATTCCGAAACCCTAACCTAAGCCTAATCATCCTTATGTTGGATGAGTTTTAGTTTGTCTACCCTATCCAGATTCGTCTAGTTGACAGGAATTCGAATACCCCTTCCCCGAGTATGTTTGTTTTGCATGTGATTGCTTTCAGGTGATTTATTGGGTTTTGAGTGATTTCCTATGTTTAATAATTTAATGGATTATAGTTCAATTAAATATTTAATTATATCCTACGTTTATTTGAAATAATTAATTAAATTGAAATATTTGAATATTTTGATTTAATTTAGTATTTAATTGAAAATTAAAGTAAAAATGCTTTTATGATTAATTAAATAATTAAATATTTGGTTGCATGTATTATTGTGACATAAATATTTAATTTATTTAATTTAATATTTTATTAATTACATGTGCATGAATGTGTTGAAAAAATATTTTCAAATTCAAAATTCTAAACTAGATATTAGGAGTCAAAGTTGAGTTGTGGCAAAAAAGGATTTTTTATTTATTTAATTTGGAATTTCTTTCAATTTGAAGTTGAGTATTTTTAAGGATTGATTGGGGAGTTTTCATGAGTTTTAAGGATTAAGGGAAGTTGATTCTCTTTAGGAGAATTCTCCTCTCATTCTCTCATAACAGGTTTTAGCATTTTGGAGAGCTCTTGTTGTTTTTGGTTTTTGAAGAATTGGAGATTGTTGTGGTTGTTTGTTGTTTTTGGAGATTTGTGTGATTTCTTGGTTGCATGTGCTTGGTTCTTTGTGGATCTCAGATTTGTGGTTGAATCAGGCTTGGAGGTTTTTAGATTTTCTGACTACTTCAAAGGCACATTTCCTAAGTTTCTAGCATTGGAATCAAGGTAGGTTTTGTGTTTCTTACATGGTTTCAATTTCGCAAATTTGAGGTTTTCAATGTTTGAAAGGATGCATGTTTGATATTCTAGCTTTTAGATGGTTTAATAGTGTTTCTATGTTTTTAGGTATTTAGAAAACCCATAGATCTAAATTTTTAATATTTTATTTAGACTTGGCATGGTAGGGAAATGGTGTCAAAATGTTGGGAGAAAATCCTATATAGAACTCCTAGAAATCAATAAATCAATCTGTACTATAGTCTAAACTATAGAGGAAAAATAAATAAATCATCCCTCTGAATTTCTCTTTAGAAAAATTTAAATAGTTGGGAAAAAATTTCTCCCTGGAAAAAAAAAATACAGTCCTAATGTTTTCATCAGTCAAAAAAATAACATTGCCCAGAAAGGACAAAGGAGGAAAGAAGACAAAAATGCATTCCCCTTTGTTTTATTTTCATTTTTGGATATTGTATAAAGAAAAATAAAAGCTTTTTAAGGAAAAGAGAAATTGAATGTTGTTAAAGGAAAAACAAATTTAAAAAAAAAATAAAAAAAACTTGGTATCGCACAGGAGAAAGTGCTTTTGTAAAAAAAAAACATTATTAAAAAAAATATTTTAAAAATTTATGTTGGGGTGGTGGGACCCCATCCCCACCCCCAAGGCTGGCGACATAGGCCAGCGCAACCTGGCATACCCCGAGGAGCGGCCTAACACGACCACCCCAAGGGGCAGCTAGTTGCCATGAGCAGTGCCCTTTACAGGCTGCGGTGATTGTACCGTGGGGTACGGGGGAGCCCGCTCCCCCTCCCCAATGTATTAATTTGTTTTTTTTTTAAATTTAATTTTTTTTAAAGGGACTTTTCAAATTTTAACTTAATTAAAATTTGGTTATTGTATTTCATTTTTAAATTAATTTAATTTATATTTAATTTTAATTTTTAATTAATATGTTATTATTAATTTTTAATTAATATGTTTATTTGTAAATTTTAGGTATTATGGTTATGATTAATTTTAATTAATATGGATATTATTAATTTCAATTAATGTACATGGTTTAACAAAGGGTATTTAATGTCAATTTTTTTAAAATTCTTGTGTATTTGGAGATATTAGGTGCAGTTAACTTGTTTTAATTGATTTAATAATTATTTCAATTAATATATTTAAATACTAGGAAGGGTTTTAAATAGATTAAAATTGAATGATATTTATTTTTAAAACCTAATTATTTGAATGGAGTTATAATTGGGTTAACTGTAAATGTTATCTACTTATGTTTATTTCTCAGTCCTTTCGGACATTTTTTCTCTATTCATCCTTATGATTTATCTTTTGCGTATATGTGTTTTTATTGGGGCATTAGATGGCTTAGGATGTATACAGAGCCCGGGGGTGTTTAGCAATTATGTTACTTTATGGCATGTGTGTTTCATGTTATTACCCTAAACTGACCATGTTGACATTTTCGACATGTTATCTGAATGTGTACCTCTGTGTGGTCGTTCCTATTTTGTATGGATACTGGATTTGGGATATACTTGGGTTTTGACCTATGCTAGATCTTTGTGGGATATGTGAACCTAGGGTAGGTTACCTACATGTGTAGTACGGGGTGGCTTTCAATAAGTTTTGTGTCCATAAGTGACTACTGGATTGCTTATTGTATAGTTTACCTAATAAGTGATAACTAAATACATACTGAGAGATATTAAAATGAATTAATAAGATGTATCATCACCCATGCTTGAGTGCTAATATAGACTAAGATGGTGATGAGAAGATGCTAGTTGCCTTGAGGGTTACCTGGCATAGTTAGTGGCCTTGTCAGTTTGAGAGGTCATTGGCTCCGTGTATGGTCACTTAAGTGCCAGAATCCATTGGGATTGCTAGGAAAAAACTTAAAGGTTAGACGTACATGATAACACCTTCCTTTACACAGTCTAGATTTTCTACGTATGTCAGTTGCCTCTGGATTAGTGAGTCTTACTGATGTGAGTGTTCCAATGGCTTGCTTGCACAATTAACTAAGAAGATCTTCTTTGTCTTCTTCAAGGATCCTAATCTCCTCTAGGTCCTTATTAGGCTTAGGTGATTAACTAATTCCTAATCCAACTCTTCTCCAAGAGTCTCACACTTGTGCTTCACCTTTGAAAGACTAACACCCTAGTAGTTACTTCACTTCCTCTCCTACACTTAGAAGGGTCTAAGTGTCAACTCCTCTCTAACAACCATGAATCATTGTAGGGGTTTCCATCATCATGTAGACAGTCCATCTAATCCCAGTTGACTCCATTTTGGAGGATCTCTTAACTTTTTGCAATCGAGTTCCAACTTTAGTCTCAAAGAGGCCTAATTGGGTTTGTTTCCTTGTAGCCTTTCATAGTGACCTTTTCCTATTTATTGCAAAACTTTTCCAAATAAATTGAAAATATAAGCCCATATCCAGATACCCTTTATCCTTTTACAAGAGATTTTTAATTTTTTAGTTCCCTAAGTCATTCGTACATAGGGTTCCTACAATCTATGTCCAATAGGGCTAATAGGCCTAATTTCTAGGACTGTCTGCAACTTAGTTGGAAACTTGCTTAAAACTTGGTCTTAGTGATTGGTATGAACTCGAGCATCATAGTATGTTAGGATAAGACTAAACCATAACTAGAACTATACTTATCCCATACAATACTTTCTTCCCCTGCATGAAACATGCCAATTCTTCTATCCTAAACCACTAACCGGGCACTGTCAGCTCACCTAGGGCTTAGTAGTAAAAATATCTCTCCATATTTCTAAGACTCCTAATCCTAAAAATATGTACACTACTGACTCCCCTAACATTTCCATCCATCCTTAGGTGTTTCCCATGGCTAGATTTCATGGGGGAGCCATAACTTGACTGACTGGTCAGGACAGGACCAGTGAGTCTACTGAACTGAAATCAATTTAACTAAGACCGTATACTACCTCAAAACAACTAACTTACTAAATAAAAATACTTGTAACTATCCTAAGAACACAAAGAAACCATTAATTCAAATCTTTCAATCCATAAAATGGCACTGTCACAATGAAAAACACAGGATTCTCAGAAAACCAGAATTGTAGACTGTATTACTCTCTCCAAACTTGTTACAATGAATGACTAATGCTTAGATTTGAGTCCTTGGGTAACATTAGATGCCATCTCCATGATTATAGGCCTTTTTGGTCAATTCCCCACTCCTATTCATAAGGGGATCCAAAGATAATTGAGTTGCATGCAACATTTGCAATAATTGCAAATGTTGTCATAGCAACATTTTAGCAACTTTTGGCATCTTTGCCATTATGCCTTCTCCCTAAGTTTTAGGACCTCTAACCTCTTCATTTCAAGGATC
>MU227345.1:2650485-2665678 GCA_018584345.1 Thuja plicata
ATTCTTGTTTAAATTTTGCATTCTTTATTCAAATTTTAAAAATGAAATTCATTATTTGTCCCCATTTTATGTTATATATGTGTGTTCATGTGTGGGTAGAAAAACTATGCATGGTTGCAAGAGGATAGAGAAGATACGATCATTGCATTCAACTTTGAGTACAAATAGTCACAATTGGACGTTGAACACTAAGGCGTACTCATGTTTTTGTTATCACTGCATTGCTGAAAACTATGAGGAATGCATCGATCAAGAACGTGGATATGTAGGTGCATATAATTTGGTGTCACCTATTGTTACTGATATAGTTTATGGAGATGAATATGAAAACTTTGATAACATTACTTCAATTTCTATTGATTGTGATCATATTTCAGGATTGGTCAAAATTGGTAAGTATAATAAACTAAGTTACACATACACATGTATATATCTAGATCTAGATTGAAGTAAGTATTTTCTCTCATGTATACATTGTTTTTGCAGGAGATGGTGTTTGCAATGATTTCTGAAAATTGAAATGTAGAAGGAGTTAGTCACTATATATTACGTTGTACTACAGAGAGGATGAAGTTAATTGAAACCGAAGAAAGAGATGGAATTTTTTTCCCCACAGGTTTGCATACTTTAGATCTATATTTAATTTTGTTGAATGTGTGTGTGTACATATCAATTTTAGAAAACTTAATAAACTCTTTTAAATTTTGTTAAAATTTGTGGTGCAGGTTCAGTTATTTTGGAGGGTACATATTTCAAGCGATTCAAAATAGTCCAACATGGGATTCACTTTGTTGATTATCAACCTGACAATAAGGTGTTTCAATATTGCCACTTAGTTGTTTATAATCTCCCTTTGTCTCCATCCAATTAAATCTCAATGTGGATGTTGTAAGTGGAGACTAGATAGTGAAGATCATGAGAGAATATTACATGTTCTCCATGAGCGATCTAACCCACTTGAGGTGGTCTAAATAATATTACATACATATTTCATATTTTACGACTTGATATATTTATGATGGATTATACTTTGTTGATATACTTACATATGATGGATTATAGTTTGTTTCAATATCTTTACATACTTTGAATAGTTAACAAATGGTTGTTACTTCTTTTATGCAAGGAAATAGAACTTTAAGGAATACAATAAACTAGTTAGAGCATTCAAACAACTAAAATCAATACAATATATAAGATTTGATAAAAAGGAAGAACTAAAACACTAATAAAAGCCTAAGAGTATGCAATACTCCAAAAACAAGTAGAAGCCTCCTTTGTTGAGTAGATTTTTCCAAGATGGTTGAATATGTGCTCGAATAAAATTTTCTCAAGCTTCACTAGTTTGGAGGGATTTTGGCATTATAAGGCTATGATTGATGGTTTTTTCTCTTCAAGTGATCATGGTAACAATGCATAAAAGGTGGATGATTTGTGAAGGAAGTGAGGTTCAATTTATAGACAAATGGAGGCTTGAATGGATGGTTGAGATGCAAACTTGACAAAGGGTTGAGATGCATTTGATAGGGAGGAAATGGATTGTGCTTCTTCAAATGCCTCCCATTATGACAAGTGTCACAAGGAGAGAGGGTTTGAAGGTGTTGGCATGCTTTCAGCCCCCCAATTTTAAACTTTGAAATTAGGTCCCATAGTGAGATTCCCTAAGTTGTCCTGATATATATATATATTGTATTAGTTTTGCTAACCATGTTTTATGAGGTTCATGTTTCGTGAAGAGGAAAAATCTAAAGCAAGTGAGATATTGAACTTTGAATTTTGAACTTTAGATCAAAGTTCAAGGTTCAAATTCAGAAGGTCCGAGCTCAAGTTGCATGTTCAAAAGACAGAGTTTTTGGGTCAATTATAGTGTTTCAAAATGCAGTCTCACCTGTTCAGGATTGGGTTCAAATTTTCAATCTAGTTAGTTCAAGGGTACAGAATGTAGATTCAAAGCTCAAAAGTTCAAAATCTAAAATCAGGGGCTAAGAAGTACAATTTGAAGTTCAACATTGGGGAGGCCCAAATTCAAAATTCTATCAGATTATTGTTGATGAGTCCTATATAAGAATTTTCTCTGGTCCATTTACATGTCCATTAATATAAGACATCGAGCATATGAGCTATCAGAGTAGGGTGACCATGTGAAGTTGACCACAGATACATGTGAACTATTCAGCAAAAGCTTCAAGGCCACATTGAACATGGCGTTCCCAAAATTAGTTTGGAGAGAATGTTAAGACTCATAGAAAACCCAACATCAAATATGGGTATGATTGCACTTATGGTTGGAGTTATATCCCAATAAGGATTTCCCCAAATAACATATCACTAAGAGATAAAAACCCATGGTATTAAAAGACTCATGTCGTTGTGCATGAAGTTAAAATTTTCTCCTATTTAAAAGAGTCAAAGAGCATGGAAATATAGCCTTGAAACCAGCTCCAATAGTTGGTGCATTATTGGATCAAGTTGACAAAGGTCAACTAGTGGGAAACAGAGATTGCAATTACCATTTTCAAAATGAAATCTTTTCCAGCACATTATAAGATTCAACTCCATGTCCACTGGTCAGCTCTATGAATTGAATACATATGTGAATGTTTCGTTGGAGCACCTGTCTCCTTACTCAATTGACAGTAATTCACTACCAAGGTACACGCGGCTCACTAAGAGAATTATGAATATAATTCAAATGAAATTTGTCAATAGCTCGTGTTGACATTCAGGAAGAAGTTGCATGTTTTTCGAAGAAATAGTTTAGGACTCACAGAATTTATGCATGTGATATCGGGTGCTTCATATGACCTCAATCATTACTTTCCCTGACTGCAAAAGGATGAAATAAATCATGACAATAACAAATCCTTGATGAAAGCAACATGCATTTCATCTCCTGATGATAGATGCCAAGACAACGACTTTGGATTCGAGTGAAGACTATGAAAATTTTGAGGCTTGATTTTGGAAGTCTCACATTGAGTTTGTGCGCCAACTGTTCGACATAATGTTACTGCATGTTCCATACTCTATTGGTCATGATCACAGGTTTGAGTTTCCACTTGTTTCCAAATCTTCCTCCATATGATCCAGTGTTGGGAATGATGGAGTTCTCAGTCATAAAGAAATTGAAGATGGAGTCACCAAATTTGATTTAGCAAGGAGGAATGAGCTCATCCACAAACATGTAGAGATTCATGATGGTTGTGCAAGTGATCACAGTCAACCATGATGCCTTTGGAATAGTGGGCACGCATTTCTTATCCACTAGGTGCCTTTATCTATGAAAATTTAGAAACATTTCATGGGCATTATTTCCAAGAGTGTCGACAATAAATGACTCCTTATTAAACATTGATTGTAGTGCCGATGATGAGTAAATGTTGATATTAATATCTAGGAAGGATACATGCTTTGATGTGTAATGACATGGAAGTATTGAGGGAATTGAAGTTGTATCTATCTTTCAGCCAACTAAAACCAACTTTATAATAATACAAACCATTTGATTAATGTTCAATGCCCAAAGAGTCGGGGATGCGAGTAATGAAGCCATGAAATAGTGAAAATATAAGAGTGAAGAATAATTTCAAGAAATGGTTATTAGAACCAAAATACAACCCAAAAGCATTTTTTTTATTGGAAAACTTTTCACATTCGTCGGTTCTTCTTTTTTGGGAGTTAGTTGGTTACAGGGGGGAGAAGAGATTTTTTTGGTGCAAAATTGTAACAGGGAAAAGGGGAAAGAATTTATTTTGTTTATATTTCTACATATTGATTATAAAAGCAAAGATGAAATGATCTTAAGGTTATTTTTTTTGTGTGTTTGAAATAAAGAGGAATCAATATACATCAAATCCTGAGGTTTGAATATTTATTTCTCTAGTTGAAATTGGTCATGTGGCCACTTCTTCCTATTTTAAATGTAGTTTTGTTTTATCGTGTCAATATGTATGCGTTTGTAAATTAGTTGGTTCACATACTCATACTTTGCAGAATAAGATATTTAATTATTTTCATTCTCTCTATTATGTGAAAGGTCTAATAAATGGTCTTGTGGCTATTTTTTGGTCTTTCTCTTCTTATTCAATTTGTAAATCTCATAATCACATTTATCCCATAGTGATGGGTGAGTGTTAGCTTAGCCTTCATGTCTTCTGGTCAAAGACATAATCTATTATTTAATTCACTTTAAATCTTTATAGGAGGGAGTTGTGCCTTGCAATTCAGAGGAGGGTTATCAATCTATGATAACTCGTCCAACTGTTAGTTAGTTTGTCTTCTTATCTTGGGCATTTGAAGGTCATTTGTAAGTAGTTTTCGAGAAGAAAAATATGTTTACTAACAGATTTTTGGTGACTCTACTGGGGAAACAAAGAAAATATTGGTCCCTTATTTGTTTCTTTAGTCATTTTTGAGATATCCTTGTTTATGCAGGATTGGCGATTCTGTTCACATCATGCTGAATCCAAGAAGTATGAAAGAGGGGAAAAGACCAAGCCCCACAATTGAAGAAATCCTTGAGATGGATGATGAGGTGCTGCACAATTTCTGGGACTACTATAAGAGTAGCATTTCAAGATCCATTGAAATGAATATAAGAATTGATGATGATCATGTAAACGCACTATTATGGAGGAGTATTTGTGTGAGGTTTCACAAGTTGAAAGAGATAGAAGAGGCAGAAAACTTGTTGCGAGCTCATGGCAAGAAGGTATTATAGCTAAGGAAAGAACTACATGTTGATGATGAGGGAGTTGTGGCTGTTCCAAATTATTTTTGCTCCCAAAAATTTTCAGTTTTGAGCAACAAAGAAGTGAAACCTTAGAAGCAATTCGAGAGAAAACCTACAGCCGAAGATTTCAATAAAGTGCAAGATCAAGCCTTTCAAAAACTGTGGAGTGCCTTAAAAAGGAGCATTTGTGAAGCTGAAAGAAATAAGATTTACCCTTCTAAAGACCATCACTCCTCATTTCTATTGAAGTGTGTACACAAGAAATACCATGCCCTCAAAAGTCTCAGGAAAAAGACACATACTACAGCCAGCCAAACAATAGAATCAGTAGTTTGTGTTTTCTCTGTTCTTGGTGAAGAGGATCTTGAGACACCATTGATTTGCCCATCCATTTCTTTAGATCACCGACAAAAGGAGGAAGAATTGTGTCATGCTGGAAACATGAGGCCTAATCCTTTTTCACCATGCATGGAAGTAGAGGGAAAAGAAGGATCATCTACTTCTTCCCTGAGAAAGGAACTATCAACAGAAAAAAAAGACTTGTACACTCCTATGGGGTGATTGAAAGGCTCAAATGCTGATTTGTAGCCTAATACTAGATCTCAACTGGACAATCTTCATAAATCAGAAGTAAACAAGCTTACTCATGACAATAGTGAGCTTTGAAAGGGAGAACCTCTCACATGCCCTAGTGAAGGGGGCATTCTCAAACTAATTCATAGATCATCAAGTGAGAAAATTTGAAGGGCTGGAAGATAAGGTGACTTGGAGTGAGATTAACTCGTTATACCTACCAATGGGATATCATGAAAGTGTCGCTGTTAGAGACAACCCTCTTTTCCATACACAGGAACTGCCTTCACATGAGGAGGATTGTTACTTCCCTCTTGGGATAGAGAATGCTGAGACAAGTAGCAAGCAAGGAGAATGCCAAGTTTCCAAGGTAATGCAGCCCTAGAAACCATTGGATATCACAGCAAGAACATTACTGGATGTTGGGGAAGTTTCTCTCTCACCCTTTCCAATCAACAAAGAAGGAGTTTCTTTTTTGAAAGCTCCAGGTATAAGTCTTTATTTCTCTATTTTTGATCAAGGATTTCCAAATCTAGTAGCTACAAGTGATGATGAATTTATCCCCGTTAAGGTTGATTCTATGTTTGAGGATGCTCACTTTTATTTTGAGGAGTTTTTCAATCATGAAGATCCTCTTACATGTGTTGATGCCAAGAGTGTGTGTACTAAAAATGATGTAATCTCTTCTTTGAAAATGTTTAAAAAAGCTTTGTTTCAGTCAACTGCTATAAAGGGGCCTGAAAGTTCTCCACAAAAGGCCCAAGAAAACTCAAAATTTTATGATGAGATGTGGCTCTTTGGGTGTGGTGATTGGTTTAAAAAAATCTCATGCATGATCAATTTGAGTTACCAAAATGGAGAGTTTTCCAAATGGAGGTGGTGTTGGGATGCACCATATCGATACAATCTATTGTTCTGGAAAGGGTCTTGCTTCTCACAACCAGTGAATGGTTTAGTGTAAGTTTTCCTTAGCTTTGATTATATGGTGAGTTTTTTTCACTTGTATATACTTGTAAATAGCTTGCTACTCTCTGAGATTTTGGCTACGCTGGTTAGTTTAGGTGTTTTGTTTTGGTGGTTGCCCCGTTCCTCCCCGCCCTCTCTGCAAGAAATTTTCCTCTTTCTTTCCATATGCTTTGACTCTATTGCCCAATGGACAAGGCACAAGTCTTTTTACTAGAAGTTTTTGGATTCTTTATGTACTTTGCATCACATACTCCCCAGTCAGAGCCAATTGTTGGCATGCTTTCAGCCCCCCAATTTTAAACTTTGAAATCAGGTCCCATAGTGAGATTCCCTAAGTTGCCTGATATATATATATATATATTGTATTAGTTTTACTAACCATTTTTTATAAGGTTCATGTTTCGTGAAGAGGAAAAATCAAAAGCAAGTGAGATATTGAACTTTGAATCTTGAACTTTAGATCAAAGTTCAAAGTTCAAATTTAGAAGGTCTGAGCTCAAGTTGCATGTTCAAAAGATAGAGTTTCAGGGTCAATTCCAGTGTTTCAAAATACAGTCTCACCTATTCAGGATTAGGTTCAAATTTTCAATCCAGTTAGTTCAAGGGTATAGAATGCAGATTCAAAGCTCAAAAGTTCAAAATCTAAAATCAGGGGCTAAGAAGTATAGTTTGAAGTTTGACATTGGGGAGGCCCAAATTCAAAATTCTATCAGATTTTTGTTGATGAGTCCTATATAAGAGTTTTATCTGGTCCATTTACATGTCCATTAATATAAGACATCGAGCATATGAGCTATCAGAGTAGGGTGACCATGTGAAGTTGATTGCAGATACATGTGAACCATTCAACAAAACCTTCAAGGCCACATTGAACATGCCATTCCCAAAATCAGTATGGAGAGAATGTTAAGACTCATAGAACACATAGCATCAAATATGGGTATGATTTCACTTATGGTTGGAGCTAAATCCCAATAAGGATTTCCCCAAATAACATATCGCTAAGAGATAAAAACCCATGGTATTAAAAGACTCATGTAGTTGTGCATGAAGTTAAAATCTTCTCTTGTTCAAAAGAGTCAAAGAGCATGGAAATATAGCCTTGAACCCAGCTCTAATAGTTGCTACATCATTGGATCAAGTCTACAAAGGTCAACTAGTGGGAAATAGAGATCACAGTTACTATTTTCAAAATGAAAGCTTTTCTGGCACATTATACTTCAACTCCATGTCCACTGGTCATCTCTACGAATTGAATACATCTGCGAATGTTTCGTTGGAGTGTCACCTGTCTCCTTACTAAATTGATAGTAATTCACTACCAAGGTATGCATGGCTCACTAAGAGAATTATGAATATAATTCAAATGCAATTTGTCAATAGCTCATGTTGACATTCAGGAAGAAGTTGCATGTTGTTCGAAGAAATAGTTTAGGACTCACAGAATTTACTCATGTGATATCGGGTGCTTCATATGACCTCAATCATTACTTTCCCTGACTGTAAAAGGATGAAATAAATCATGGCAATAACAAATCCTTTGATGAAAGTGACATGCATTTCATCTCCTAATGATAGATGCCAAGACAATGACTTTGGATTCGAGTGAACACTATGAAATTGTTGAAGCTCAATTTTGGAAGTCTCACATTGATTTTGTGCACCAACTGTTTGACATAATGTCATGCATGTTCCATACTCTATTGGTCATGATCATAGGTTTGAGTTTCCACTTGTTTCCAAATCTTCTTCCATATGATGTAGTGTTGGGAATGATGGAGTTCTCAGTCATAAAGAAATTGAAGATTGATTCACCAAAGTTGATTTAGCATGCAGGAATGAGCTCATCCACGGACATGTAGAGATTCATGATGGTCGTGCAAGTGATCATAGTCAACCACAATGCCTTTGGAACAGTGGGCACAAGTTTCTTATCAACCAGGCACCTTTATCTGTGAAAATTTATAAACATTTCATGGGAATTGTTTCCAAGAGTGCCGACAATGAACGACTCCTTATTAAACATTGATTGTAGTGTCGATGATGAGTAAATGTTGATATTAATATCCAGGAAGGCTACATGATTTGATGTGTAATGACATGGAAGTATTGATGGAATGGAAGTCGTATCCAGCTATCAGCAAACTAAAACCAACTTTATAATAATACAAACCATTTGATTAATGTTCAATGCCCAAAGAGTCGGGGATGAGAGTAATGAAGCCATGAAATAGTGAAAATATAAGAGTGAAGAAGAATTTCAAGAAACAATTATTAGAACCAAAATACAACCCAAAAGCATTTTTTTATTGGAAAAATTTTCACATTTGTCGGTTCTTCTTTTCTGGTTGTCAGCCGGCTACAGGGGGGAGAAGAGATTTTTCTGGTGCAAAATTGTAAAAGAAAAATGGGAAAGAATTTATTTTGTTTATATTTTTTGCATATTGATTATTAAAGGAGAGATGAAATGATCTTAAGGTTATTTTTTTTGTGCGTTTGAAATAAAGAGGAATCAATATAGATCAAATCCTGAGGTTTGAATATTTATTTCTCTGGTTGAAATTGGTCATGCGGCCACTTCTACCTATTTTAAATGCAGTTTTGTTTTATCGTGTCAATACATATGCATTTGTAAATCAGTTGGTTCACATACTCATACTTTGCAGAATAAGATATTTAATTCTTTTAATTCTCTCTATTATGTGAAAGGTCTAATAAATGGTCTTGTGGCTATTTGTTGGTCTTTCTCTCCTTATTCAGTTTGTAAATCTCATAATTGCATTTATCCCATAGTGATGGGTGAGTGTTAGCTTAGCCTTCATGTCTTCCACTCAAAGACATAATCTGTTATTTAATTCACTGTAAATCTTTATAGGAGGGAGTTGTACTTCGCAATTCAAAGGAGGGTTATCAATCTATGATAACTCGTCCAACTGTTAGTTTGTCTTCTTATCTTGGGCATTTGAAGGTCATTTGTAAGTAATTTTTAAGAAGAAAAATGTGTTTACTAATAGAGGGAATGGGGGAATGTGACCATTTTGGGAGATGTGAGAGGGGACAATATGGGAAAGGGAGGATGGAGTGTTTAAGAGGGATGTAAGAGCATTTAAGGAAGACTTAATGAGATATGGATGGGGATTTGAGTGATGTGACAAGAGGTTTACTTTGGGGTTGGCTTTGAGCTCTTAATCCTTGGATTAGGATTGCACACATGCTTAGAGAGTGATTAGGCTTCAGTTTAGAGGACAAGAGAGATGATTAGGAGGATGTTATAGGCGGAGAGAGAATGAGTGGAAGGGTTAATTATCTAATTGGAGTCAATTAGATAATAAGAAAGGATTAGTATGTGTGAAGAGGTTGAGTTGAGTTGGAACCTTGGGTTAGGTGATTGAGCATGGTTAGTTTATGGGTTAAAGTTATGAGCCATGTGTTCAAATTGAATTAAATGGAATATTTAATTCACAAGTGAGGACAAAAGAGGAATTATCAATTAAGTTAAATAAATACACATATTCATTCAAATTAATAGAGGAAAAGGATTTAATTATTCATTAGACAATGGGTTGTCTTTTAATAATTAATCAGACTATAGATGATTAATTAAATTAATCAGTCTAGGGGATAACATAAATTAGTTAAATAATGAATAATTATTTATCCAATAATGTTCTAGAGAGGAATAAACTAAATTAAATATGTTAATCAAATTTAGGTGTCTACATTTTGCCCCTCTTTAAGATGGTGCTACGAAGTAGCATCATTTCAAAGAAGATTAAGACATAGATCTAAGAAGAAAATTATTTCATTAGGAAAGATGCCCCAGTCACTAGGAGGAAAGATGATGGGAGATGAGGATGATGATTCCCCCTCGAGAGGACATGCAGGTTGAAGAGAACACAGGTGTTCTATCAAAATGGATGAGAGGATGTGTGCAAGATGAGCGAAGGATAAGTGGATAGAGGGATATGAAGCTTGAGTTGGCACCTCCCAAATGAGAGATGTCACATAATGAGAACTTATTTTGATATAGAAATATAAGAGATTAGCCAAGGTTATGAAGAATTAATGCCTTGTCAAATATATTGCATGCACTGACTTAAAAAACATGTAAGGATTGCCCCAACATCACGCCTGAGTCACAGAGAACTAGGGTGGATACAATGCTAAGGAACCCACAAACAAGCACAAAAAAAATAAAAAGATCAAGACCTTACCCCTATTTTTACCATTCACAACACACCCTGATATAAAGGATCATGCCATGAGGAGGTAAAACAAGGGAGCTCAAATGATAAACAAAGATCCAAAATCACCAAAAAAATAAGAAGAATCTTACGTACCTTTTTCCATAGGGAGGATGATGGATTGATGATTGTTTTGATTGGTCTGATATGAGGAAGGATACATCCTGCATAGACCAATAATGGATTGCTAAACTAGGATTCCTATGACAAGAGACAAGGAAGACACTCAAAACTCAAAGGGACTAAGGGATGATTATTGAAGCACTCCCTAGATAGGGATGAAGGCCAAGATGAAATAAGGACTGACTTGAAAAAAAATATGGGACCTAAAAATTCATATGTACAAATGAGCCTAGGTGGAGACACGACTTACACTATGTACATGACACTAATTACAACATGTAAAAGGGCTTAGGATGATGGATGAGATGATGGGGATATGCATGATGTTGCCCCAATTGAGCTGAAAAGCCAAGATAGACGGATGGTGGAAAGGGTGATTGGGAATGATACATCTCGAAATAATACAGGGATTGGGAAGGATGAATCCCAATGATGGTGATGAATTGAGATCAAGGCTTGCTACATGGTTGGAAACAAGACCAAGGATGTGATTGGGTGGAATGATTGATGTTTGATTATTTGGATAGCTAGAGGAGGTGGATAGGATTTGGATGTGATGGTAGACTGTGTAGATCCAAGAGATATGAATGGATGAAATTAGATGCATGAAGGTATCCTAGATCTAGATGCCAATAACTGATGACATGTAATTGATTGAATGTTTAAAGATGCCAAGTTGATCACCAAAATATAGAAATATAATGCAAGACATTAAATCAGTTAATGGATTGTATTGTCATTGATGTCAACTTGATATAATCTAATTGGTTATAATCAAAGTGTCAAAGACTTCATATAATCAAAAAGATAAAGATTATGCTTTTAGTAGTCCATAAAAGACAAGCATTCACTAAGTGAATACAAACACTGATGGCCAATGGAACCCGGTAGATAGAGATAACTGAAAGTTAAGTCACAGTGATGCCCAAGAAAAGAAACCGATGAGCATTACCAAAGAGCAGAATCACAAGCATTACCGATGGACAGAATTATATTATTAACCAATGAGTAGAACTTTGCAGTGAAACCCAAAGGACAAACAACCCTGATGGACAGACAATCTCGATGGAGTAGCCCAAGGAGAACTAAAGTAATGATAGAAAAAATAAAAATAAGTTTGATCGAGGTAATATCAGAGATTACTGAAGAAATTGACAGTCTAAAAGAAGAGATACCGAGACTACAAGGACAAAGGAAAGAAAGCGTGTTACCTAGCTAAGAATAGAGCTGATGATACTGACACCGAATCTAAAGAAGACATTAAGATGGTATTTGTAGCCATGAAGGATGACTGATACGAAGAAGAAGAAAGGTATGTAGAAATTGCACTCATATCTAAAGTTAGTAAGAATGATGTCTGGATCATAGATAGTGGCTGCAATCACCACATGACCGATGATAAACAAAAGTTTGAACCTTTTCAATACTACAATGGGGGTTCAGTAAGAATGGGTAATGACACACCTTGTCCAGTTGAAGGTAAAGGAACCATAATGTTGAATAACCTGATCAAATGTGAAAATACTTACTGGGTAAAAGGATTAAATTATAATCTGTTAAGTGTTTCACAGCTAAACAATATAGGTCACTAAGTAGTATTTGAGAATAAGAAGGAAAATATCTTCAAAGAATTACGAAGGTTGATCGGAACTGGTGAGCAGACAAAAGGTAACCTTTTCTATCTTGATGACATTAACACCACTTGTTTAATGGCTAGAAAGGAAGACATATGGTTGTGGCACAAAATATTGTGTCATGTGAATTTTGACAACATGATAAAGATAATAAATAAAATGAATGTCAGAGGCTTACCAAGCATGTTAAAGCCTGAGCATATCATGTGCAAGAACTATCAAAAAGGTAAGATGCCAAAGTCTAGTTTCAAGAGTAAAACCCATACATCTAATGAAATTCTAGAATTATTCCATGCTAATATATGTGGATCCATGAGGACAAAGAGTTACTATGGAGATAGGTATTTCATTCTCTTTGTTGATGATTATTCTAGAATGATGACAATTATGCTCATAAAAGATAAATCAGAAGCGTTCAAGATATTTAAATGGTATAAGGATATGGTAGAAAAACAAAGTGATAAGAAATTGAAATGCTTAAGATCAAATAAAGGAGGGGAATTTATTTCAGATGAATTCACTAATTCCTGTAAGGAGCATGGGATTAAAAGACAGGTTTCGGCACCAAGAACACCACAGCAAAATGGAATTGTTGAGAGGAGAAACAGATCAATTGTTGACTATGCAAGAACACTGATGATTGAGAAAAGCATAACTCAAACTTTCTAGAGGGAAGTTGTTAGTACTATTGTCTACACATTAAACAGAGTACAATTGAAGGACACAAAGAAGACACCCTATGAGCTTTGGTATGGTTACACACCCAATGTAAGTTACTTCATAATCTTTGGTATTCAATGTTATATTTTGAAGGATGATAGAAATGGAAAGCTTGAATCCAAAAGTGATGAAGGTATCTTTCTAGGGTATTCCACCAATAGCAAGGCTTATAAATGTATTAACAAGTCATCTAACAAGATCATTGAAAGTGAAAATGTAAAGATAGATGAATTTGCCGAAAATAATGATAAGGAAAGAAGAAGAGAACCAGAGGACTACAATAGGTTTGTTTATACTGAAGAACCTAACACTCTACATAAGAAATAATGTATCTCTCCTGAGCAACAGAACATTGCACCCAAGCATCAGGCTGCAATTACCGAAAATCAGGATAATACTCAAGATGATATACCAAGTGATGCAGATCAGAACAGAGGTCAAGCAGATTATTAGAATGATGGAAAAAGAGCTGAACCAAAAATTTCCAAGTATGTCAGAAGACATCATCCACAGAATCAAATCATAGGAGACCAAAAGGCTAGAATGAGAACAACAAGTAAGTCACTAAACACTAGATGTTTACTTTGTGATTTTGAGCCTAAATCTATTAATACTGCACTTGAGAATGAAGAATGGGCTAGTGATATGAATGAATAAATAGATTATATTAAGAAGAATAGTACATGGACACTAGTACTGAGACCATATGACAAGAATGTCATCGGTACCAAATGGATATTCAGAAACAAGGTAAATGACAATGGAGAATTCATTAGAAACAAAGTAAGGTTAGTATGCAAGGGATATGCACAAGAAGAAGGTATTTATTATGGAGAAACCTTTACACCCCTTTCTAGAATAGAAAGAGTTAGAATCTTACTTTCTTATGCTTCATTCAAAGGATTCAAGTTATACCAGATGGATTTTAAATTTGCATTCCTTAATGGAATACTGGAAGAAGAGGTATACATTGAACAACCAGAAGGGTTTTTTGATCTAGACAAGAGGAACATGGTATGTAGACTACATAAAGCCTTGTATGGATTGAAACAATCACCTAGAGCCTGGTATGAAAGACTTCACTGCTATCTCATTAGCATTGAATTTGTAAGAACAAGTGAAAATAGCAATCTGTACTTAAAAGTGTTGGAAAGTGACAATGCAAGCAATTGTTGTTTTGTCATTGCTGTCAAACCTTTACTGGTGAGACTATTGTTATCTGTCTGAATACCATATCTATTGTTGATGGAGAAGATTTAACAAAAATACCAAGTGAATGGTTGAGTTAAGGAAACTAAAAGGGTATTTGATCAGTTGGCACTCTGGCAAAGTAATTTTTTGTTTATCTTTCAAAGATAGTTTTTCCGGTTGTTCTGTGCCGAGCAAGCTTGGCTTGTGCTGAGAAAAGTTGCTTATGACAATAAAAGTTTCTTGTGACTAGTAAAGTTGCTTGTGATGAGAAAAAAGTTGCTCAATGCTGAGCACCATTGAAATTGCCGAGTGGAAACAGTGATGTTGGTCGACTTACAATAATTGGATTAATGATGAGATTTTAGATCTCTGGCTGACTTAGTTGATTTTATTGGGATATGAAATGTTAATTAAAGTTTGATCCATGTCATTTAATGTATGGGTAACCATAATTAATTCATGGTTTCAAAATTTAATTAGAGACTACTTTGGAGAAGTAAAATGTAATGCAAAGGTGGAATGATCCGTTGGATCTGACCTAACCTAAGATCTACGATCTTGTTTAAGCGGAAAAATATTTATCTGCCCTAGATAGAGAGGTATATGATAACCTCAAGGGGTTATTCACTATGTGGATGAGTGTATGTGTATGCAAAAGGTTTACATAGTTGATTTACTATTTGGCATGATCTAGCAGAGAAGGAAAAAGGCAGAGGCAAAAGGGTTGCATGTGTGATTGCTTGATGGATTTCCAAGCAAATCAGAAGATTGAAATGACAATGCAAGCTATCCAGTAAGTTAACATCAGAGCTGTAATTGGATTTGAATTGAAAAGTAAGTTGTATGTACCAGATCACAACTGCTAATTACTTTCTTACCATTTTATCAGTTAAATCCTTTAACAAGGTTGACTTAACAGTCATTTGTATAAATCCTCTAACAAGGTGACATTCAGGTGGAATGTTCTAAGTCCTCTAACAAGGCCACTCCTGACAAGGTGATTAAATCCT
>MU227345.1:2674203-2697345 GCA_018584345.1 Thuja plicata
TGCTCGCACTTGTCTCTGGAGCTCTCTAACCTCAGGTGTCACAACACCAGCTCTTCTGCCACGTTCCCTTCGTGGAGGCATTTTTGCGATGCGCGCTGAAACCCTAACCACGGTCCTGGTGCAAACTACCTCACAGTCGGCGATCTGTTTACACACTCAGGATCTCCTGCTCTGATACCACTTGATGAAGGGGACTCCCCTTAATACCACAAACACATAACATAAACAGAGAAACAACCATAATATGCAAGAATAGAAAATTGGCTTCTTATTATCTCCACAAATGTGGAATTACAAACTTTCAGAATTACAATATGCAAAGCCACATGGGCATTCCCTTACAATATTCTGTAGGACAAAGCCTCGAATTATTACCCAGAACTATTCTGAACTGTCCTGAACTGCCTAAGACAACACTACTGGCCTTCTTTATATAGGCAATTTCCACCGCCCGAGAAGGTTCCATAAATTTAGCCCTTAGGGCCGACCAAACTTAGAATTATTTTATTTTTCATTTTAATACATCAAAGTCGGCTCAAAATAACTTTTGAAACCCGAAAATTTTGAAGGAAAAATTATTTTCTGCTATTTCAGGTGACCCAACTTCCAGAGACCATAAGTCATCACCAGTTGACTCGATTGACTATTCCCCATTTCAGAAATGCCACGAAGCGCTCTACAACGGCTCAATTATGCAAGCATCATCGAGCCCAAGCTTCGACCTCATCCGGGGCCTCTAAAGCCTTCAAAACTGAGCTCGAAGTTTATGTACCCTGTTTTCAATACCGAAAATTTTCAATATCTTCAAAACTAGACCTGATCTAGCCATGAAACTTTACTGTCAAGCTGATATGACTGAGATGAACCTCCACATGCAAAATCAGAACATTCCAAGATCGTATGACCAAATTACTAAAAATAGCAAGTTTCCATAGATAGCAGCTCTGCACAAGGTAGCCCTTATTGAAAAGAAAACAGAAATATTTTTGGGTGATGCAAGATTGCCCTTACACCTAGGATGCTCCTGCATCAATATCAAAGAGATAGTGAAAACCTTTGGAATGGAAGAGTCCAAACCAGTGAGTACACCAATGGCTACTAGACAAAAGATGATGACACAAAAGAAATAAACCAAACACTCTACATGTCAATGATATGAAAACTACAGTATGTTGTACATAGTAGACCTGATATTGCCCTAGCTATTGGGATTGTTGCAAGGTTTTCTGCTAATCCCAAGGAAACTCACATGATGGTAGTAAAAAGGATTCTGAGATATTTGAAAGGAACTGATGACTTTGGTCTATACTACAAAAAGAATGACAAGTTTGGACTCAGATTTTACACTGATTCTGACTGGGCTGGAAATGTGTATGATAGGGAAAGCACTACTGGTGGAGCATTTATTTTAGGAAAGAGATTGATCTCTTGGACAAGCAATAAATAGAACTACACCTCACAATCTATAGCTGAAGCCAAGTATGTGGCAGCAGCAGTTAACTATTCTAACATTATGTGGTTAAAGATACTACTGAAAGGTATGAAGGAACAAATCATTGACCCAGTTTTCATATATTGTGATAACACAAGTGCTATTAATATTTCTAAAAATCCTGTGATGCACTCAAAGACAAAGCATATAGCTATCAAATATCATTACTTGAGGGAGCTAGTTCAGAGTAAAGAAGTGAGACTGGATTATGTGAACACCGAAGAACAATTATCAGACATATTCACAAAAGCACTACCCAAGGATGCTCATGAGTATCTATGAGGTAAATTGGGGGTGATTCCCCTCACTGAGGCTAATTAAGTTCTGTATGGTACTGTTGTATCAAATATTACATTCAGAATATTTGACACATTGATGCACAGTAAGTCACACTTTAGGATACTGGCTAAAGTTGTGAAGATGAACAAGGACAAAAAATAAAAATCAGTCATAATCAAGATGATAGGATCAGCATGATACTAAAGATCTACATGATAAAGATATTGATGTCTTTTGCATTGTTGTCAAAGAGGGAGAGATTACCTATAAAGATTGAAGAGATTGCAGAAGTTATTATTGAAAACATTGAAGTGATTATCTACTCACAGGGAGTCTGCAGATGATTAGACACAGGTGATGACAGTAAAATTACAGACACAGAAGGAGAAATTTTTTATAGATAAGAATCAAAATGAAGCTAAAGACATTAATGAAAATTCATTCATATCAAGGAACACAGGTGAATCTTTTGGATTGGTTGGTAACTATGCTTGTTAATTCATTGTTTTAATATTTTCTGTTGCCATTAATGCCAAAGAGGGAGATTGTTGGAAAGTGACAATGCAAGCAATTGTTATTTTGTCATTTTTGTCAAACCTTTACTGGTGAGACTATTGTTATCTGTCTGAATACCATATCTATTGTTGATGGAGAAGATTTAACAAGAAGACCAAGTGAATGGTTGAGTTAAGGAAACTAAAAGGGTATTTGATCAATTGGCACTCTAGAAAAGTAATTTGTTGTTTATCTTTCAAAGACAATATTTTTGGCTAATCTGTGTCGAGCAAGTTTGGCTTGTGTCGAGAAAAGTTTCTTATGATGAGAAAAGTTGCTTGTGCCAAGTAAAGTTGCTTGTGACGAGCAAAAAGTTGCTCAATACCGAGCACCATTGAAATTGCTGAGTGGAAACAGTGATGTTGGCCGACTTACAGTAATTGGATTAATGATGAGATTTGAGATCTCTGGCCAACTTAGTTAATTTTATTGGGATATGCAATGTTAATTAAAGATTTATCCACGTCATTTAATGTATGGGTAATCGTAATTAATGCATGGTTTCAAAATTTAATTAGAGACTACTTTGGAGAAGTAAAATGTAATGCAAAGGTGGAATGATCCATTGGATCTGACCTAACCTAAGATCTATGATCTTGTTTAAGTAGAAAAATATTTATCTGACCTAGAGAGAGAGGTATATGATAACCTCAAGGGGTTATTCGCTGTGAGGATGAGTGTATGTGTATGCAAAAGGTTTGCATAGTTGATTTACTATTTGGCATGATCTAGCAGAGAAGGAAAAAGGTAGAGGCAAAAAGGTTGCATGTGTGATTGCTTGTTATTGTAACCTTTAACAGGGTTGGCTCCTCACAAGGCATCACTTCAGAAGAGTGAAAACTTGGTAGCATGTTACTAGTAGTTTTTTCCCATATTGGGTTTCCACCTTAAATACTTGTGTCAAATTGTGTGAATTCTTATGGTTTGCTTTACTGTTATGTTTCTACAAGATAATTTCAATTGACAGTAAACTGCTTGATTAATGCTACTGCTGCCGAGTAGATCTAAAGTACAAAAATTTTTAATTGCTACATCTAGACCTGAGGATAACTGATTCACCCCTCCCCTCTTATTTATTCTAAATTCATTCTAACAAAAAGAAGATATAGATGGTAATATTTTGAATGCTGAAATTTTCGTTGATGATATCATTTTTGGGGGAAATGAAATGTTGTGCAAATCCTTTGCTAATGAAAAGAGAAAAGAATTTGAAATTTCTATGTTTGGTGAGATCAAATTCTTTCTTGGTCTATAGACTCTTCAACAAGATGCAGGCATATATATCATTTATTCCAAATACATCAAGGAAGTGTTAAAGATATTCAAGATTGAAAATTCCAAGCCATTTGGAACACTTATGGCTATCGTATGTAAGCTGACAAAAGAAGACAAATCAAATGAGGTAATTCAGACTTTGTATAGATCAATGATTGGAAAACGAATGTATGTTGTTCATACCAGACCAAATATAGCACATGTAGTTGGAATAGTTGCAAGATTATCTGCTAATCCCAAAGAATCACATATAACTATTTTCAAGAGAATTCTAATATATTTGAAGAACACCGAGGACTATGGCTTATGGTATAAAAGATAAGGAAAATTTGAGCTACAAGTATATACAAATGTTGATTGGGCTGGAAACATTAATGACCGAAAGAGCACAACTGGAGGAGCATTCTTCATGGGTGATAGACTTGTTACATGGATCAGAAAGAAGCAAGGATGCATCTCTCAGTCTACTGCAAAAGCAAAGTATGTGGTTTCTGCTGCAAATTGCTCCAATATTGCATGGATCTAATAGTTGCTGGAAGGTATGAATATGAAGATCCTTAAACCAATGATTATTTATTGTGATAATACCAGTAGAATTAACATTTCAAAGAATCCAATCATGCATGCTAATACTAAGCATATTGCTATCTAAGAGAACAAGTGCAAGAAAAGAAGGTGATACTAGAATATGTTCAATCAAAGGAAAATTTGCTGATATATTCACCAAGCCATTACCGAAAGATACATTTGAGTACTTGAGATAGAGAATAGGGGTACAACCCTTGTCTATCGGTTAGTAAGTTGATTACAAGGCTGCATCAACCTACATAAAATCAAAAAATCATTCATGTTGATGCAAGCACCAAGATGAACAGTAATAGATACATTTGTACACAGCAAGGTACAAATCTGCACCGAACACTAGAGACATTGTATTGCTGATGGATAGGGAAATTCAAGGAATATATTATATAAAGGGGTGGAAGATGATATAGAAGCATTGTTTGGCATTGTTGTCAAAGGGAGAGATTATCTCATTATCAAGAATCATAAGGGAGAGAGGTTCATTATTATAAGGGAGAGATGATCTCATTATCAAGAAAAGATTATATCAGTATCCATGAAGAGAATTTCGTAAGGAAGAGTTAATCAATATCCAAAGGGAGAGATTGATTACATATGAAATATCCATCTAAGGGAGAGAAGTAACAAAAGGAGAAATTACATACACAAGGAGAGATTGTTGTCAAAGGAAAAAGAGATTATCAAGAAGAGAAACTCTCAAGGTAGAGCACGTATTAGAATAGAGACAGAAGTTGCTACATCTATCCAGTGAAGGGATTGAAGATTGAAGAAATCCACTCTGTAAGAAACAAATCTAAGCTATATGAGCTTACCGAGAGCTAGACATTTGTAATAGTTACAATAGGAAAGATTGTATTTCATATTGTATTAGTAATAATATAGTGTGATAATTTAGTGTGTTTCCATCAATGCAAAAGGGAGAGATTGATGACATGTAACTGATTGAATGTTTGAAAATGCCAACTTGATCACCAAAATGCAAAAACATAATGCAAGACATTAAATTAGTTAATGGATTGTATTTTCATTGATGTAAACTTGATATAATCTAATCTATTATAATCAAAGTGTCAAAGACATTAGAGAATCAGAAAGATAAATATTATGCTCTCAGTAATGCATAAAAGACAAGCATTCACTAAGTGACTACAAACATTGACAGCCAGTGGAACACAGCAGACAGAAATAACCAAAATTTAAGTTATAGTGATGCCCAAGCAAAGAAAATAGTGAGAATTAGTGAAGAGCATAATCACAAGCATTACTGACGTCCATAATTACGGTGTTAACTGATGAGAAAAACGTTTCAGCAAACCCCGACGGAGTAGCCCAAGGAGAACTGAAGTGTTGATCGAAGCTATCAAAGAGTTAAAACACCGAATTTAACTAGAGTTCAGAAATGAAAAAATATATAGCTGGCAGAGCTAATATAGACTTAACTGGTAGTTATCATTCTTTCCATCGACAAGATAAAGCCAGAGATAAGTAAAGGATTTAAAGTTGTTTTATCAAGTTGGAAAAGAAGATTTCTACAAGATAAAAGATGAGTTATTCTTTAAATCAATATTTTCTAAATTTGCAAACCATGCCAAGAACAAGAAAATCAAGAAGAGAGAAACGGTGATATCATGTCTATAAAGAGACAAATTAATTCATTATGAATTAAGGGGAGTGAATGAAAAAGAGGATGCTAGAGAGAAACTGATGAAGAACAACTTTATACAATCCTCATTAATCAAGCTGAGGAAAGAGACAAATATTTCTGTGGACACCGAGCAACAGAGCATAGCATCACCGAGCAAAAACAAAAGTGGAGAAAAGGTATTGAAAAGATATATTGATCAGAATGGTTTAATGAGCTTAGAATAGATCTGAAAATCTACAAGTATAAGTTGTATATGTGAACAAAACATACTATTTCAGTTTAACCATTGGTTCATAAAGTCTCTTAACCAAGCAGGATTTAAAGATCCTTTCTATATTGAGATACATCCCAAGGAGTATCAAAAAGTTTGATCATGAAGATAGCATGAGATACTAGATACCATTTGAAAAATGAGGGTTTGGTCATAGAAGGTATCATAGAGATGCCCGATATCAAGTGACAAACTAATCTTTTAAATCCTCTAACAAGGTCACACCTAATAGTGTGTTTGTAACCTTTAACAAGGTTGGCTCTTCACCCAACTCACTTCAGAAGAGTGAAAATTTTGGGTTACTAGTCCCAAGTCATTTTTCCCTTAACAGGGTTTCCATGTTAAAAATCCATGTGTCAATGTGTTTATTAGTCATTATTTTAGTGTTTTGCATTACACATAACTAATCTAGATTGATCGGTATACACTAAGATATTTACTGTTATTCGATAAATTGAAAGACTGATATTCGGTAAACATTAAGAATAAGGTTTACCAGAGCATTCCAAGTAGTAGTTATTTGATAAGTATATTTGAAGGCATACATCTTGTAGGAATGGAGATAACTAGAGGCTTAATACTATGGTACTAAGTTTTTGGGTTGATTAATTGGAATATTTTTGAGGCTACTGATTCACCCCCCCCCCCCCCTCAGTTATTACTAANACTGATTCCCCCCCCCCCCCCCCTCAGTTATTACTAATAATAACAAGGGATGTAAGAGGGATAGAGTGAGAGAAAGGATTGATGGATGGAAGGATTTTGGTAGAGGAATGGAGGGAGATTTGGGAGATGGAAGGATTAGAAATTATGAGTGGATAGGAGATAGGATTGGGATATGAAAGGCTCATGAATGAAGGGAAGTAATTGGAGAAGCAAGGTGGATATGCTAAATTCTCCAAGGAATATGTCACCAAGGAATAGACTGCCCCCACTTAGGATAGGTCATGTGTGAGGACACATTGGGAGGGGTATGATAGGATCATAGATAAAATTTTGAGAGGATCAGGGAGGTAGATGGAAGCTAGGATGACTGGTGGATGAGGCTAGGGAGATAGAATCTAACATGATGGGTGGATGAGGTTGACAAAGGGAGGTGGAGGGATTATATAAAAGTAAGGATGGGTAGATAAAGGATAGGTCGATGATGATTGTGACGGGGAATGGAATCCAATAGGTGCCCAAAAGCATGTATACATGGTGGCCTTTATCTTTCTCATCAAGATCCAAAGGAGGATGGAGGAAGTGAAATGGACAAGGCATGATAGGTATAGGACAAAGTGAGATGGAGGAGGTTATGGATGGTAGCTAGAAGAACATTCCCCCAAGTGTGGAGAGCATCTGGATGGAACGATTATGTGTGATGTCTGTTTGCTAGGTTTTCATAATGGTACTTTTCCAAGGCACCTGTTTGCCAAGTTTTCACCATTGGATGCTTATTTCTCCTTACTCTTTTTTTCTTTTTATTTTTGACTATTTTTAAATTTTTTACTTTTTTGGAATTTTTGAGAGATTTTATGGATGGAATGATAAGGATTTGGATGGAGGACTCAAGCATAAATTTAAGGTAATTGGAGCCCAATTACAGTGCTAAGTGGAGGTTGGTACAACCTTATTTGGGATGAGTGGTTTATGCAAAGGCATGGATGAGATGGTGAGGATGGGGGATATGTGGGGTAAGCGATATGGTGGTGGGGAGTGTTTGGATGAAATGATGGAAAGTGAGTGTGATAGGGGGAGGTTGACAGGACCAACATTGGCACATGTTGTGAAGTGTGCAAAAAGAGTGGATGGGAAGTGGATGGTATATGTGGATATGATGTAGGAGTTATGGTAGGGAGTTTTAGGACATAGGGACCCAAAATAGATTTAGGTGATGGCGGAGAGGAATGTGGAGATGGAGGATTAGCAACATTGGATGCGATTGTGAATTTTTCTTTTAGATGCATTTCATCTTTTTTCTTAGGGATCCATATAGTTTTTTCTTTTGCTTTAGTGGGCCTTTGCAGCCAATGGGATGTAGTGCATTCTTTGATTGAATTTTTCTTTGCTTGAGCATGTCTTTTGAAGTGGAAATGGAAATATTTAGATTGTGGATCTTTAGCTTTATGCATTTTGAATCTAGCATCCAAGTTATAGCGAGTAGACTTGGAAAGAATATGAGAAATTGCATGGGATGGAGGAGATATGGATGGAGTGATGGAGGTAGGATGGTGTATAGGTTTGTAATTTCATTTATCCTGATTGGGAATGCAAGGGGTGGGGTTTGTAACTTGGGGTTGTTGGATGAAGGGATGAGTAGGATAAGATGGGGGATGGGGATTTGGGATATACGGTCCCAAAATGGATTTAGTATGTGGATAATATGTAATGGTTGATTTTGGGACATAGGGACCCAAAATGGATTTAGAGGCTGAAGAAGGGATATGGTAGGTTGTCTTAGGTTGTAATGATGAAGGAGGGGGTAGCGTTAAATGTTTTGGAGGAATGATGGGAAGATGCAATGGTGGGTTTGATAAAATTCTTGGACTTTGCATTAGTTGCACCAACAGTTTTGGATGAAGGGCCTTGAGATGTGCAACCAAGACAAAAAGATTGTGGATGTTCCTTAAAAGGGATGGGCTCCATTGTACCTTTGTCATTTAGGCCTAAGCCTTTTCCTTGATAATTCCATTTTTTGGCATTCAATCCAAGATAGGGTACTTCTCTCTTAGGAAACAAGATGCGAGTCCATTATCAGCAGGAGTGTAAATGGTGGACATGAAATTTATTTCTTCTGCTTCAGGTGGACCACCATGGATGAATGTAAGTGGACCAAGTGGATAGAGTGATGGTGGTGGGAAATTTTGGATTGGAGGAGATAAAGGATCATTGAGTGGAGGAGATGGGATGTTGTGAGTTTGACTCGGATAGGGGAATGGTAATGGATCATGAGATGGACTAGGTAGAATGGTGGGGTCTTGAATTGAAGGGGTGGATGGAAATGGATCATGAGATAGATTTGATAGAATCAATGGATCATGTAATGGAGGAAGTGGGATGGTGGGAACTTGATATGGAGTGGATGGAATGATACAATCTTCATTCAAGTCAATGGAAATTTCAACATGATTTTGGACACGATCTTGACATGATTGGATTGGTGTGGATGGTGTGATGGGGATGTATGGATGGACTCTTCAGATGGAGGGGATGAAAGGATGAGAGATTCTGTAATTGAGATAGAGGGAACATGGGTGGACTCGTGAGATTCCTAGAATGGAGTGTGGATAATGTCAGGAGGAGAAGATGTGGTTGGGGATTGGATGGAGTCAATAGATGGGGGGACTTAAATGGTGTTAGGTTATGGAAGGGAATCAATAAGTATAGGAGTTGGAAGGGAAATGATAGGTATGGGAGATGAAAGAGGAATGATGGGTGTGGGAGGTGGAAAGGCCTCATCACTAATGGCTTCACATGGGGAACTAATATGAATTGACTCATCAACTTTAAGAGATATATTTTGTGATGGCTTCCTTGTGAAACTCCTTGGAGACTTATGTATTGGAGATGGATGATTAGCATGTGTAGATGGTGGTAACCTAGGGTAGTCCACATGTGAAGGTGTGGAAATGACTTGTGAACTTGTATGATTGAATGATGGTGTAGAAACAGGTGTAGGAGATGGAATTTCTAGATAGTTCACATAGGTAGGCATGGAGGTGACTTGTGAACTAGATTGACTAACTGGTGGAGGGATGGATTGGGTCATACTATATGAAGTGGATTGAGGGATGTGGGTGGATAGTAGAAGGGGAATTGTGTTAATGTAGGTGGAAATGGAAGATGGTAGATTGGGATAAGATGGAGGGGATGGAGGAGAAGGTAGGATAGATTGGATGGTGGATTAGAAATAGTATGGGGATCATGGTGATTGATTGGAGGAAATGGAGGACTAGGATTGTGGATTTGTAAATAATTTGGAGGATAAGGAGATGGTGTATTTGGATTAGGGATGTAGTTAGTAGTGTTATTATGGAAATGTGGATCTTGGGATATGAATATGGGAGAAGATGGAGGCATGAATGATGTATGAGGGGGATATGTGGGTACGATATAGGAGGGAGATGTGGATGGAGGATAAGATGGGTTTTCCTTGTCAAATGTATGATAAGGAGTGCTAGTGGTATGCATGGAAACATAATGGGGTAGTGTGGAGGAATGATTGGGTTTTGGAGGATGCTTGGAGAAAGCTTGCCAAGGTTTTTAATGTAGTCATAGTGATCAATAAGATTCTCATCATCATTGGAATGAGATGAAGTGGAAGAAAAGGTAGGATGGAAAAACTCAACATAATAAGATTGTGACATAGTGATCAACTGAAGAGTTGGATAGGATGAAGGAAAGATGGATGAAAAATTAAAGTTGAGATCAGGATGGGCAATAAGCTCAGACTAGGATTTTGGATTACGCTCAGGATAGGAGAAAAGACTGACTCTGAAGAAGATGGAAAGGTGATGAGGAATGACAAAGATGACTCTACTATCCTAGGATATGGGTAGAAATTAAGGATCTAATGAGACTAGAAGAAAATGGTGCAATATGATAGTAAGGATGTGATTATGAAACTAGGATGGGAGAACTATAGAGATGGTTGATTTTGGACTGGGAATTTGGGCTAAGTGTTTGACTTGGAAAATGTTGGATTTGTGGTGAGATTTTGACTTTTTTTTGGCAAAAGATATGTAATTGAACAGGTACATCAAACACAAAGCGTGTATTTAGAAGAAAAAACATTTACAACCTAGGTTGTAGAGGATACTATTTGCTGAATCCCCACTTAGATTTCTCCATCTAACTTAGACAAAGTGGACAAGTAGATATTCTAGTGTCACTGGCTCCCCTCCATGGCATGTAAATCACCATAATATCTCACCCAAAGGTCTAAAAACCTTGAGGATTTTATGTCTCACAATGAAGGATACATGTGGGGCGTCTTATTCAATCTCCCACCTTCTGTATCACCAAATATATAAGGTTTTTTGGCTTCTAAACATTGGTTCTTAGTAAGATCTGTGGTGTCCCCCCAATCAGTTTGTACACATGTAATTCACTTGATAGCCTAGTTGACCATGCTGATATGTTAGGGATATTCACCTAGTATGGACTACCATCAACACACCTTGCCCAAGCTTGAAGGGATATAAATTGGACCTTTAGGTCACACCTTGTTTCTATACTAGCCGAAGGGATTTATCGATTTTAGGTCATCCTCTAAAAGGAAGCGCTTCTTTTAGATAGGCCTCTCTAGAAGAAAAACAAGTAACTTAACCTTTCTTGTCAGCCAAGATTCATGAAGGAAATGGGAGAGGATGCAGATATAAGATACTTCTAGTGTGTCAATTATATTAACAAGGATTTGTAAAAAATAAATAGTTCTTTTAAGGAAGTGTTGAAAAATACTCCTTCAACACTCAAAACACACATTCTTTCCCAAAATGAACCTATTTATGCTAAGTGTTTCTTTATCTAAGACATCAAACACTTGTGATTAGGATGCAAGGTTCTTTCTTTTTTATTTTTAAAAAAATGAAATGCACTTTGAAATGAAAATTTGTAGGTTCATTTTCCTTAGTGCATTCAAGACTTGTGAGCTTTTTTTAAAGCCCAAATTTGAAGTGTTTGATTGATCAATTTTAGAGCATCAAAAGAAATGTTTTGTTTTTTTATTCAATTAATCCTTTTATACATTCAAGACTTTGTGAATTATTTTTTAATAACCCAAATTGAAGTGTTTGATTGATTCATTTTTACCCTTTTGATCAAGTTTTTAAAGCAAAAAACAAAATGTGGGTTCTTTTTAGTTATTCCAAAAACTAAATGAGTATTTTTTTTTAATATGTAAAGTGCATCTCTGGATGGCATTCCCCTGACCTACACAAAATATAGTGTAGATTCAGTACAACAACATTCTCACAGCTTTGGACTTCAATCCCGCGAAGTCAAACCATATTCCTGCGGGGTCAAACAACAATCCCGCATGTGGTTGACTTCGTATAGAATGAGAAAAAACACGTGAAAATAGCCTTATGGCTTTACAAAATGCTTAAAATACATTCCCACAAGTCTAGCCCACATTGTCGTGGGTCTGCTAAGATGTAAGAAAAGAGACAGAGATGAATAAAATGGCTCTCAGCCTCTGTCAGGATGCAGGGTCACAGGATCGCATTCCCACGAAAAGAGGTTGCGTTCTCATGGGTCTATCTGTCAATCCCATGGGAGGAATAAAATGAATCTAGGCAAAAAATGATTTCTGAATAGGTTACACAATTGCTTTTTTTTACTCCTCTAACCTACAAACAACCCAAAAACCTAGCACAAAAAACTTAAAACATATCAAGCGTTAGTTCTTCGGTTAGTTTGCAAGACAAAAAGAAATAATAAAAATAAAATGACCCATGAAGTGGGTCCCACCAGGAGTGCCAAAATGTATGCAAGCAAATAGAATCTTAAGGAATACAATAAACTAGTTAGAGAATTCAAAGTACTAAAATCAATACAACATATAAGATTAGACAAAAAAGAAGAACCAAAATACTAACAAAAGCCTAAGAGTATCTAAGCCTCCCAAACCAAGTAGAAGCCTCCTTTATTGAGTAGATTTTTCCAATATGGAAATGAATGTTTCTCAAGCTTCAATAGGTTGGAGGGATTTTGGCATTATAAGGCTATGGTTGATGGTTTTTCCTCTTCAAATGGACATGGTAACAATGCATAAAAGGTGGATGATATGTGAAGAAAATGAGGGTCAATTTATATGAAAATGGAGGCTTGAATGGATGGTTGAGATGAAAACTTGAGGAAGGGTTGAGATGCATTTGAGAAAGAACACATGGATTATGCTTCTTCAAATGCCTCACATTGTGACAAGAGTCACAAGGAGAGAGGGTTTGAGGGAATGATAGAATGTGACCATTTTAGGAGATGTGAGAGTGGACAAGATGGGAAAAGGAGAATAGAGTGTGTAAGAGAGATGTAAGAGCATTTAAGGAAGACTTAATGAGATGTGGATGGAGGTTTGAGTGATGTGGTCGAAGAGGTTGACTTTTGGGTTGGGGTTGAGTTCTTAATCCTTGGATTAGGATTGTGCACATGCTTAGGGAGTGATTAGGCTTAGGTTTAGAGGACAAGTGGGAGGATTAGGAAGATGTGATGGGAGGAGAGAGAATTAGTAGAGTGGTTAATTAGTTAATCAGAGTCAATTAGTTAAAAAGAAAGGATTTGTGTGTGTGAAGAGGTTGGGTTGAGTTGGAACCTTGGGTTAGGTGATTGAGCATGGTTATTTTAGGGGTTAAAGTTAGGAGTCATGTCCTCAAATTAAATTAAATGGAATATTTATTTCACAAGTGGGGACAAAAGAGGAATAATGAATTAAGTTAAATAAATAAGCATATTCATTCAACTTAATAGAGGAAAAGGATTTAATTAATCATTAGACTATGGGTTGTCTTTTAATAATTAAATGGACTATAGCTAATTACTTGAATTAACCAGGCCAGGGGATAACATAAATTAGTTAAATAATGAATAATTATTTAACCAAAAATGTTCTAGGGAGGACTAAATTAAATTAAATATGTTAATAAAATTTAGGTGTCTACACTTCTCTTTTTTATTGGAACATATTATGAATTGCCTTGTTTATTTATTAATAAGACGGTACTATTAGTAATAGTATAATAGCATGTGGATAGGGATTTTATCAAATTTTGGAATATTAGGACTCATAAAATTAGTCTTTTTAGTTATCTATATACCTTTGAGATATCTTGGATAAATACTTAATTATTTATATATTATCCTTTGTATATTAAATACTTAAATACTTAATTACATAGATTATTTTCATATTTGTGTTAATATTTTAGTAATATTATGACAACCACATTATGGAAGAATTAATTATGTAAAAATTGATCTTATTAGTTAGTCATCTTTCTTAGATAGCATTATAGACTTGGAAACTCTTGAACATTAAAAGGTGCTCTTAAATTCATATTGTCTTTATAGTAAAGAACAAGAATAAAGATTATTTGTTAAGATTATACATGTTATATATGTTAACATTATTGCTTGTATTCAGTTGATGTCAAAGGGTAAAAGCATAATCAAGTGTTTCCTTTTAGGATAACTTGACTGACACGTCCCAGTTAGACTCTTCTGAGTCTAACAGGGCTAAGACCACGTAGGCTCCACGCGGTGCTGAATGGCGCCTATGTGTCCCAGTCCCTGCAATATTTTAAATAGAAAAAATGACTTTGGTATTTAAAATACCAAAAAAAGACTATGATATCCTAAGGGGACTCGACCCAGTCTGACTAGTCGAGTCTACCTAGGTGACATGTCATGTTGGAAGCCAAACCCCCAAAAACATCAAAACATTAGAAGTTACCACTTCTGTTGTTCCGTTCTCTGCTCAAAATAGAAAATGGAAAAAAAGTAAATGTACCATTTTTTATATCTCTGAACTACGATTCTGGATAAAAAATTTATATTATTTAAATTACAAAACATTGAACGTATTCGCTAAAAACTACATGTAGGTATATTAAGTTTCGAAGTCGTTGATTTAGAAAATATAAAAAAAATGTTAACTCAAATTAGAAATTTTTTTAAGTCATATACAACACTAGAGAAGAGAGTCTTCTTCAACAATATGTAATTTATTTAGTTTTTGGTATAGTTTTGATAGCCGAAAAGTGGTGGGAGACAAAAACTATTTATTTTAGGTAAGTTTGACTTTGAATACTTATAATGGGAAAACTATAGATCAAAAACACTCTTTACTTTTTTATGCACTATTTATACATGTCATCTAATATATATTCTAAAATTGGAAGAGAAAAACAATGTTTTACTTATAATGATTTGGTGGGAAGTAAACCCCCTGATTTGCAGTATTTTCCAGGAAACAAAAAATAGACCTAAAATTTTCAAAAAACATATTTACTTTTGTTCAAATGTTTTTAAAAAAATTATAGGCATAAAATTAGTCCTGATTCACATATTTCATCAGTTTACATCATCTTCAAATTCTCAACATAAATGTGGCTTTTATGCCCTTGAAGTTTTACAGTTTTGATGTTGTTCACCTTTTCCTTTGTAAAAGGGTGACATTAAGTATTGTGATTTTACCCCAAATAGGTATTTAGTTGTTGTCAAATAGGTGTTAATATTGAAGAGTATTTGTTAAGATTATACATGTTATATATTTTAAGATTATTGATTGTATTCGATTTGTGTCAAATAGGTGTTAAGATTAAAGATTATACATGTTGTATATGTTAATATTATTGCTTGTATTTAGTTGATGTCAAATAGGTTTAAAATAAATCATCTAGAGATAAACACATCTAAATAAGTATCTAATCAAATCATAATCATCTATCTATGTCAAACATAAACACATAAAGCATCTAGATAAATACATCTAAATAAGAATATAATCAAATCATAAGAATCTAGTAAAAAATAAACATATAAGTCATCTAGATGTCATGAATAAACAAATAAATTGATAGCTATGTACATACGTCCAAAATATATAAATCTATATGTCAAATTATAAATAACGTGTTTAAATCATCTAGATGCCAATCATAAATCTCTATAATGTCAAATAATGAATGTAACACATAAATCATCTAGATGTCAATGATAAAAACATAAATCATCTATGTATACATCTAGAGTATATATAAATCTATATATGTCAAATCATAAACGCAACACTTTATAAATCATCTATGTCTAGGTTTAAAGAATATAAATATATATCTTGAATCATAAACTAAAAATTTTAAACATAGAATAATGAAAAGTATAAGTCCTAAATTGAAGATACAACATGACCTAAACTAGGGAGTCATCAAGATGCATATGAATAGAGTGATCCTCTAACTTATTGTCTTGAGCATCCTTTGGATGGGAAGCAACAACTGACCCCTGCAAATTTAGTACAACAACTTGTTATATACAAATATATAATTATGTAAAGTATTTAAAATATATAAATACACTTACATGTATACACATTTAAAACTTTCTTTACCACTAGTAGGTGTCACATCCACTAAATCTCTCATCCACACATGCTCTGACCCCATGTTGGAGGCAATATGTTAAGCTAACTATGCCTATGTAAAATATTATACATCTACGGGCATAAATATATGTGAATACAATTAATTGTTCACTATGTGTGCGCAATATAAACTAACAATTGAATAAGTGTACATTGATGTAAAAACAAAATCAAATTAAATACATGGGTCTCAAGAGAAAGAGGGTCATTAGGGAATGTCATCGTATCATCCACAGAAGCTCCATCACCCACACCATCTCTGGTCCCAAACCTCTCTAGTAATGAGAAGTGTAGGGAGGTGTGTAGATAAGAAGGAAGTGGTGTAGATTCAAAAGGATACAATAGTATATCCATAAATGAT
Source organism: Thuja plicata (assembly GCA_018584345.1). Classification (NCBI taxonomy): domain Eukaryota; kingdom Viridiplantae; phylum Streptophyta; class Pinopsida; order Cupressales; family Cupressaceae; genus Thuja; species Thuja plicata. The sequence continues at coordinate 2,690,790 of MU227345.1, forward strand.
CATATATCACTTCCAAGGTTGACGTAGTTTTCAAATCCCTCTATGCATGCAGTTGTGATATGGACATCACCAATTCGTATCCTTGCCTCTCCAACTATGGAGTGATCTGTGGGTGTGTCATGTTGTGCAGAGTGTTGTGAATAGTGTTGTGTATGAATCGATGGTGTACCCTAGGACAATGGAAATATAGGGCACTGTGAGACTATAATGACATCTCTGACAAACTATATTGGTATCCTCTTCTAGTTTGCAATATAGGAATATGACTAGAGAACCTCCTCCATAAAATAAAGTGTGGAATCTAAGTGACTCTGATGTCCAGAAAGAGCTCATAACTCATCTGGTGTAGGAAGACCAATAGCTCTATATGCCTCATTTCTTAGGTCTATAGCACTAGATGATGCCTCAAAAGATTATCTAGTCTGGCTTAGTCTAGTCAAAATATATTTGTTGAGTATGTTAGACATAATGGTGGTGGAAATAGATGCAATCCACCTGATCTTGTCAACTACTTTCCTCTGGTAAGCAATGATAACTCTATCAGCAAAAGAACATTGATGAAGTTCTCTCCCCAACCAACTATCTGTGATCAATTACAAATCTATTATCCCTACAATATTGATCATGATTGAAAACTCTTCCATGCCCCTAACCAAAATAACCAGGAAGATCTAGATAGTTGACGTTGAGACCCAAACGTATCTCAGTATACAACTATTGTACAAAATATAAAGGAATTTGGTCATTATTAGGATAAATATTATGTGCTGTAAGGAATCGAGGGTATATCTTGGAAGATATCTCAAGAATGGCACACTGTGTAACCTAATAGCCCCTCACCTTGGCCTTCCCCTCATATTATAGGAAGACCTCTCATTTGATGATATCTTTAGAGACATATATATGGGTCGTCTCTAAGGACACATCGCCTGAGCTCTCACCTCTCAACTCTCAAAAAATATCCTCTATAACCAGTGGTGTAAATGAACTATGAGATCTCATTCATGCACTCAAATCCTTGATACTCCTTAGTATAGTGGTACATATATCTATGTACAGACCCTCTTGAGATCTATTTAATAGAATCTCACAATAGGGTCATCTCTATGGTAGAAAACTAAAATATGGTAGAAATATCTTAAGCACAAGGGACATCAGGTACATGAATCTCAGGTGTGTGACACTCAGGTGCGTCACCCTAAGTTACATCATCATTATTTTGTGTGTCCATCTAGGGGTAACATGTGTTAAATATTAAAAATTAAGTGCATTACATGTGCATGTAAAATGGAAACAAATTTTATATAAAACCATGTCATTCACTATTAAAATATAAAATTATACATGTACAATTCTAAATGATTTTAGTGCATTTTTGTGTATTATGCACATGTATGATGTACAATAGGATGCATTTATGATGATGATATATTTCTAACATGTGTGATTTAGGATGCATTGGTTATGCATATCTGATGTTTAGTAACAATGTGATGACAGAGGATGTAATGGTTGAGAATAGGCTTATATGAGATGTGCATACATGTGCATGAAAATCTAAAATTAATATACAAATGATAATGAATATGATAACATGATAATGCAACTATATGGTGAATCAATATTATAGTACAACTAAGTGCAAATAATATGATAATATGAGTAGAGAGATATTATTAAGGGGATTAAAAGGGAGTTAAGGAGAGAGAGAGAGAGAGAGAGAGAGAGAGAGAGAGAGAGAGAGAGAGAGAGAGAGAGAAANGAGAGAGAGAGAGAGAGAGAGAGAGAGAGAGTTAATTAAAGGGGAGGAGGTGAGAGAGTCTTAACTAAAGGGAAAGAAGTGAGAGATTCTTAAGAGGGGAGGGCTGAGAGAGTCTTTACGGGTGGGGAGAGAGAGAGTCTAAAGGTGGAAAGAGAGATAGATTGTGTGTGTGTGTGTGTGTGAAACAAGGGGAAGGGCATTGTGTTCGTGAGTACATGTGTTTAACAAATAAAATGTACCTATATTTTTTAAAACAATTTCAAAATTTCTTATAATACAAGAATTAAAAACTGCAAAAATGAACCATACATGTACCCAATTAAAAAAAGTTTAAGTTTTTTTCTAGATTTTTCTATATTCCTTTTTCTAAATTTTTCTAAGGTTTTAAAAAATTCTAACAATTTTCTAATAAAAACAATTATAAATTATTGGAAGTGAAAATTACTAATATAACTAACTAAAATTAATTTAAAATAAACATTTTTTTTTTATTTTTTCTAACATTTCCTACAATTTTCTAACATTTTCTATGGTTTTCTAACATTTTCTAACATTTTATATAGTTTTCTAATATTATCTAATAAAAATAAATTTTTTTAAATTAAAAATTACAGAAAATGAAAAACTAACTAAAATATTTGAAAAACATATAATTTACAATAAAATAAATAAATAAGAAAGGGAAGGAATTTGTACACTTGGTATCAACAACAATCGAAAGGGGTAAAAAATGCTCAAAAAATGTTAATATCAATTTGGGTCGTCACCAAGTTCGCTCCAATGCCTGGGGTCCATGAGCTCAGAAAAATAGTATGGTGAAAATGATTATTACCACTAGATTTTATTAGAAATCTGGCCAAACGAGTGTTTGTGCGATGGAGGTCTTCGCTTGAGCACCCTTGTGTAGGGTGGTTCGTGCGAAGGGGCATCTTCGCATGAAGACCCATACGTCAGTGTGTCACAAAGGGGTCAAAAATGAAAAAAATTGCACCCAATTTTCTTCGTGCACAAAACTAAGGCACATTATTGTGAGATCACCCATGTCCTAAATGTCAAATTCTCATGAAATCATGCTTGCACTCAATGCAAAACAAACTGATCACAGCCATGTGTGTATACATCAAATATGTCTCATCAAACTGATCATTTTCATGTATGTATGCATGTCATGATTTATCAAGTGCCAAGTAATGCCTTCTAAGTAATGTCAAGAGGAATGCATATAGAACACGTTAGTGTTTGGGCATCAAGACCAAAACAAGGATAGGAGAAATAATTTGGAGAATGCAACAAAAACCAGAGTTGTAGTACTCCAAATCTATTTTCTAAACTAATAATTTTGTTTTAAAATGGGGGAGATTAAGGGTCTCAAAAAGGATGGGGCATAGAAAGTGGTCCTTTTCTTTTTTTAAAAACATAACATAGTGCTTGGTGTGCTCCCCCCAAAAATGTTAACTTTTAATTTTAAAATTTTTAATCAAGCCAGTGAGAAGCTAGCTATAACTCTAGAACTAGGAATTTGATGTCTGTAACTGTCCACCTTGTAATTTTCAACCAAAAAGTGTAGGAAAAGGTCAATAAAGCTGACATTATCTTGGAGAAGGTCGTGAAAGTCAACCTAGTCCTTTAGGTCCAAATCTGATGAAAATTTTTGAGGATCTGCAACAGGTTTTGGGAGTCCCAAATATGGATCTGCAAATCCTAAAATTGTTCCTGTACATAGAAAATAAGGGGAAAGGGTTGTGGAAAGGGGTTTTCCTTGTTTAAACCCCTATATTAGAATCAACCTTGAAATTAAATTGAAATTGCATAAGGAAAGATGAAATAAAATTGAAATTGTATAAGGAAAGATAAAATAGAATCAAGATCTAAAATGTAAATCACCTTATACCTCAATGATGCAATGCCTCTTTGGAGGTGATCACAAGTGGTTATAAAATAGCTTGGAATCCACAAAAAACCTATAGAAAATAATGAACCAAACCCTTGACTGATAGATGTTGTAGTTTTTCACAATGTTGGATTGAGGAAGAAAGAGAAGAAGAAGACTTGACAGATGAATGTAGATCTCCTTCCTTGATTGCAAACTCCTTTCCTTTACCTCCAATAGGAAAAGAAGCTAGATCTACGAAAGGAAATTCCTTGAGTGCATGATGCAATGAATATTTTAAATTCTCATTGGCTCTTTATGGCTTCCTTGTACTTGGATGCCTGATTGACTTGAACACTTCATGATGGACACCTTCACTAATGGATGATTTCATGCACTTGGATCTCTTGAATGAACAATGAATTTGTTGTAGATGTGTATGTAGCTTGCACAATAATGGATGATGTAGATGTATATATAGATTTACATATAAAAATGAGAGGAAGGGATCTCCTTTTATACACATTTTGGGGATCAAATTTCATCTAGGATGACTTTAATTTCAAACCAAGAAATATAATCCTGCGATTAGGACCGAGGGAAATTTTGAATAGAAAACACTAGGATAAGATCAACTTGGCCGACCTAGTCTTGGATAAGGTCAAGCTCGCCAACCTAGCCTGGGTAAAAATTCCTAAAAATCTCCCGAGATGTTAGGGAGTGTGCCAAGAAGTGGTGGTTTAAATCACATCCTGCCAGAAGATCAGGGCCAATACCAAAATCCAAAAATGAATGCATAAGTTCTAGGGGGAAAGTGAATTATGTGATTGGATGAAAAATGGGAAATCATGCATAGAAGTTAGATCTAACCTTGAGTATTGAAAAAATAGTTTTGATTTGAAGGATGGACAAGTACTAGAAGGACATGAAATCAATGTGGGAACCCATACATACTGAAATAGAGCTAAAAATAATCACCTAATAAGGGTACTTACTTTTTAGGATGGTAAAATAATAACTGTTTAAACCGAAACACAAACCAACACACTCCAAATAGGATCTACCTGAAACAATTGATCCACCATCTATTGCACACAATGTAGAACCAACACTAAAAAGGATAAGGATAGATATCTAAAGCACATCTTTCAATGAACACTTGTACTGAGACAATCATATTATTGGTATAGCTATCAATACCACCAAGACTATCGGTACACATCTACCAATACAACCAAAAAATGAAAATGCATAGGATATGTTGACATCAATGACAACAACATGAATGGAATCAACTTCACATTCTAACAATCTACCCCATTTTCATTGATGGAAACATTCATCAATAACAAATAAAATATCTATAAATGATATTAACATCAAAGTTTACCATTCTCCAAACATCTCTAAGTTTATCTTCCTTTGAAAAAAATGAAAAAGGGCCAAGAAAAATCCCACTTAGAAACTTGCTATGCTCCCCCTGAGAGGAAGCCGCTAGGAACTGATCCAGAAAAAAATACACATGCAAAATGTCAGATCAATGCACACAACGGTGCATTTAGTGAACACTAGGAAGGTGTAGAATTTCTAGCTTCCCTCTTAGATACACAAAAGTATCATTTCACAAAGGTTTTGTGAATGTGTCTTATATCTTCTCATTTTTAGGCACATAATCAAGCTTCACTTCACCATTCAACACCTTCTCTCTGATAAAATGATACATGATAGATATATGCTTTGTTTTGCAATGTTGAACTAGATTCTTTGACATACTTATAGAACTAGTATTATCATACATGATCAAAATCTATTCTTCAGAAGTAACTCTTGTATCCTTTGAATTCTATTTCATTTATAATATCTGAGTAGAATATGAGGATGCTAAAATATATTTTGATTTAGTAGGTGATAAAGTTATAGAATATTTCTTCTTTCTTGACCAAGAAACTAACTGGGAATTAAGAAAGTAAGCTCCACCATTAGTACTTCTTCGGTTATTGAAACATCTTTCCCAATCTAGATCGGTATAAGTCATCAATGTGAAATCTTGACCTTTTGGATACCACAAACCAAAATCTTTTATTCCTTTTAGATATTTGAAAATTTCTTTTCACCGCCATAACATGTGATTCTTTCAATTTTTGTTGAACTATGGTTGCAAAACATACTGCATACATGATATTTGGTCTAGTAGTTGTGTGCTAAAAATGTGTCACACTTCTATGGGTCATTCCATTCAAACATCGACTCATAGCTCCCTAGTCATGGAGTGCAAAGGTGTGTGATGAAGGCCCTCGGATTGACCTAGTTGTGCCTATGCAAGTACACCATGAAATGAGAGATTCAATGCATGAAAATGACAACTATTATATATGATTGCAATGCATAAAAGGAAATTAATCTATATGCTAACAATGCAAGATTAATCTATGAAAGGAAGTATGCAAGCTTAATCTGTGGAAGAAAATATGTTAATCTAATATGAATCTAATCTACATGAATAGCCATGGATGCAAGAAGAAGAAGACAAGAAGAGAGAAGTTGCAATATCCAAGCTTGAGTGCTCAAATTCTCCTCCAAAATTGCTCTCCAAACCTACAGCATAACAATACATAAAAATTCTATATGAGAATGAGGAGAGGTTTCCTTTTATAGGAAAGTGAACGGATGAGATTAAGAGGCAAAATGAAATGAGCAATGGTGGAGATTAAATCTTGGTTGATCCATGTGCTTATTTAAAAAGAAAAAAGCCAACCACTTAGAAAGATGTGAAGAAAAAGAGATTTTTATTTATTTATATTTAATTTATTTCCTTTTTCATCAAAAGAAGAGCTTTAAGTGGGGATTTTTATTTATTTAATTAAAAGAGGGGTTTTCTTTATAATTAAATAAATTAGAAGAATTTAATTTAATTAAATGGGAGG
>MU227345.1:2697395-2723940 GCA_018584345.1 Thuja plicata
TTTAATTAAATAAGATAAATTTTATTTAATTAAAAGGGAGATTAAATCTTTTAATTAAATAAAAATGATCAAACCTTAGGAAATATTGAAATAATTGAATTAATTACGATTTGATCAAGGAAATTTATTTGAATTGAAAATGTTGCAAAGCATTGATTCAGGAAATTTGATAAATTCATAAATGGGGCCCACAGTCTAGGCGACCATTTTAGGGTGCATACATTTGCCCCTCTTTGACTAATGTGTGATCATTTTGGGAACACATGTAGTCAAAGAATGCAGTTGAAGTGTGAGATCGATTTGGGATCACAAAACAACACAGACATCAATACTATTGTAAATAAGTAATTGACATCAAAACAAAGATAAGCCGATTGCGAAAAAGACAAGGTCAACACTGTTGTAAATAAGTAATTGACATGTCCGAGATAAGAATCTCAAGCAAGGTTTCCCCAAGTGGAACAAATGATAGGATTGATAAAGCTAAATCAAGTATTGAAGTTTGATAGGTACTACCCCCTCGTGATCAAAATTGAAATGATATAGAGGAGAAACAACAAATTGATAAACTTGATCAAATCGAACTAAAGATAAGGTTCTTGATGTAAGATGAAAGATATAAGGATAACATAACCAAGCTAGATCATTAAGCATGAAATATTATGCCCCAAGGTTGAATTAGAAGAAAAGAAGTGGGGTGAAAGCGAATGGAAGATAGAATTTTGGAAGAGGTGGAAAGAAATGGAGAGAAGAAAGAGTTTTCCTTAAGAAAGAGAATGCCCCAAAATCAGTCAACTTTTTAAGATAGAAAATTTTGATGGAGATCATGAAAGAAGATAAGGAAATGAAGATCGGAACGCGATCACAGTTGATTAAAAGTCCACAAGAAAGATGAAGGAAAGCCTCTAAAACTCATAATGAAATCTAAAATGCAAACTAACATGAGGTCTAACAATGAAAGCTACATAAAAATGCAAAGGTGTACTTGCAATAGAGAAACTGTAACATAGGACTTTGTGTTCACCATTCATTAGAGAATGTTAAGGAACTTATTTTCATCAATGGGCCATTATTAATGGACATCCGAAAATCACACAATCATCACTAGTCACAAGTGCAACTATGAAGATATGAATGCGATTTATATCGGATTGGAATATGGAAAGGTTCTAACGTAAGCATCAAAGACATAAACGTCAACATGACTATGATGTTAGCTTACCCAATTTAATATAGCAAAACCATGTTCACATCAAGGCATAGAGGCTAGGATGACCAACAGAACGGTTGTGCAAAAATAGTGAAGCATAAAGTAGGAAGCAAATAAAAACAATGTTTCATGTCCCAAATCCTCTAGCTATGCATCCCGGAGAGACTTATTAGACAGGGACACTCAACAAAAATCAATAACAGTCAGCGCACAAAAAAAATATCATGACATAGCTCAAGCATTAAGTGTTGTGTTTAAAAATTTAACTGTACTAACTGATACTGAGTTCCAAGGATAAGGATTGAATGCTCGCAAGCAGGTAAGATCTCATGACAAAACTGGGAAGACCAAACCAATAAGTGTTGAAAAATACTCGATGTTAGGGGTTGTAGTGAAAAATATAGTTGGGGTGGTGTTGAAAAACATCGTTTGTGAGATGTCCTAAAGACTAATGCATCCAAGAGACCGAAGCTAACATAGTTATGCCCCCAAGAAAAAGACAAAGACCAATTTCAGACCAAGGCAACAAGGACAAAGCATGATGGAGAAAGGCTAAGTGTCGCAGACACGCACTAAAAAATAGGGGTGCAAAGGCCTCAAGTAGCGCCTGTTTCCATGTTTTCACCACGTGGATGTTATTACAATTTTTTCTCTTTCATTTTTTCATTTTTTCTTCTTCTTTTTTTCAGGACTTTTTATAATTTTTCTAAATTTTTGCTACCAAGGCGCTTGTTTCTAGGTTTCCACCAAGGCACTTTTTCTATTTTTTTTTTTAGAATTTTTTATTTTTTGATTGTTTTTGTATTTTTGAAATATATAATTTTTTTTGAAGATACATCAAAGCGTCTATTGCTAGGTCTTCACTAAGATGATCATTTTTTAAGGACATTTTCCAATTTTTAGAATTTTTGATGATATATCATTTTTTTTGCATTTTTTGAGGATCAATAGTTATCGGTGTCAGTGGTGCTCGACGATGATCAGAACTGACACCGACACTAACTAGAACCAACACCGACAATGACCAGAACTGACACGGACATCGACCAGAACTAACACCGATAATGGCCAGAACTGACACCGACAACAATAACAACTTTTGCCGATGCTACAAAGAGACGACATTGACGAACCGACCAAGATAACCGACATGTAATCCCGGCTAGCAGGGTTACCCGATCCACAATACCAATAACCTGATCTGGCCAGAAGGTTTTATGACTGGAAAGAATGACTAATGTAGAAGGGTGGTGATTTTGTTCTTGAATATAAATAATGTATTGTATCTGAGCAAGGATTCTGGGTATTCTTGCTGGTTCTTTCCCAGATGAGCTCTTGAACCAGCTTTTATTATTTAATATATATATTTAGTGGCTCGTCTAGTTTTGCCTAAAAATATATATATATATATATATATATATATATATATATATGTACAAAGGGTGCACCTAGAGAGAATGGGCATCATAGATAGAACTTATTCAGGTGCAAGACATTGATAGGCTCAGGGAGCTGCTCTCCTTAGATAGTAAATAAGCACCTAGCCCAAAAGCTGTTGTAATGATGTAAGGTCCAAGCAAATTAGGTTCAAATTTTCCCTTTTGATCTCTATGTTGTTAATACTTGGGATTTTCACGTAGGACAAGATCTCCCACTTTGAATTCTCTAGGGCGAACCTTTTTGTTGAAGGCTTTGGACATGTGCTTTTGATAAACCCTCATATGGTCAAATGATTCTTGACATTTTTCATCTAGAAGTTCTAACTCTTGAAGTCTCATGGCGTGGTAGTCTTCATGTGTAACTAAACATTTGAGGGAAACTCTAAGTGAAGGAATCTCAACCTCCAAAGGTAACACTGCTTCAGCACCATATGCAAGGGAAAAATCAGTATCCCTAGTAGGAGTATGAATACTCATTCTATAGGCCCACAAAGCCGGATTTATCTCTAAGTGCCAATCTCTACCATTCTTACAGACTGTTCTATGTAAGATTTTAAGAATGGTTTTGTTTGATGGTTTTGCTTGACCATTTCCTTACGGGAAGTAAATGGAGGACCAATGTTTTTTAATCTTGAATTTCTTGCAGAGTTGTTTAAGGTCCTTATTTTTTAACTAACCTTCATTGTCATTGATAATCTCGAAAGGCACTCCATATCGATAGATGATATGGTTCAGAATGAATAGAGAGACTGTCTTTCTTGAGGCAATAGAAAGTGGGATAGCTTCTACCCATTTAGTGAAGTAATCAGTAGCAGTGATAATAAACTTGTGTCCACCTGATGAGTTGGGATGAATCTACCCAACAAGATCAAAGGCCCAGCGCTGAAATGGCCAATGAGATATAGAAGGAATGAGCTCCCTGCCCAGAGCATGTATTAGGTTACCATGTTTTTGACACTTTTCACATGACTTTGCAAAAGCTATTGCATCAATCTGCATTGTAGGCCAATAGTACCCCACCCTAAGCAATCTTCAGGCCATGGAAAGACCATTGGAATGTCCCCCACAGATGCCCTCATGGATGTCAACTAACGCTTGGTCAGATTCTTTCTTTTCTAAGCATCTAAGAAGTGTTCCATCTAAACCCCTCCTATACAAATCACTAGCGATAAGGGAATGGCAAGAGGCGTTTTGGGTAAGGTTTTTGCGTTCAGATTGGTTAAAGGTTTTAGATATAATGTCATGAAGAAGGTATGATTAAATGACCCCATAAAGGGATACTCACGACCAACAAGGGTAAAAATGACAGGGATTTCTTGAGAGTCATAGATAGGGTGATGTAGATCTTCCACCAAGAATTCAAATCTGGATTCATGTTTCTCTAACTGAAGGAGAAAAGCAAGTGGAGCCATAACATCAGCTTCTTTGTTTTCTGCTCTAGGGATTTGCTGAAATGTGACAAATGTAAAGTATTGCTTCAAGAAATCAACTATTTGCTTGTAAGGTACCATTTTCTCATGTTTTGTTTGATTTTCATCATTAACTTGGTTGATTATCATCTATGAATCCCCATAGATGTGTAACTATGTGATTCTCCATTCTATGGCCATCTTAAGATCATTTGTTAAAGCTTCATACTCAGCAATGTTGTTTGTACATGGGAACAATAATTTGTAAGACTTAGGGATCGTGTACCCATGAGGAGAAACAAACAACACACTAGCTCCTGGACCGTTTTACATAAAAGATCCATCAAAGAACATCTTCCATGTTCTTTCAGTCAGATACATGAGGTACTCATCTGGGAAGTCAACTTGAATAGGTGCATTATCTTGTATTGGGAAATCAGCCGATTGATCTTCTATGGCTTGTCCTTTGATTGCTTTACGCTCAATTTACTCTATGTCAAACTCTGAAAGTATCATCATCCATTTAGCAAGTCTACCTGTGAGGGCAGCCTTACCTAGAAAATATTTGAGTAGATCTATTTTTGCTATGAGTTGTATAGTGTGTGCAAGCATGTAATGTCATAACTTTTGGGAAGCAAACACAACTGCAAGGCAAGATTTCTCAATGCTAGTGTAGTTAACCTCATATGAGACAACAGTACGGCTAATGTAGTATATTGCTCTTTCTTTCCCATTTTCATCAAGTTGAGCTAGTAATGCCCCCAAGGAAGATTTTATCACTGAAATGTGTAAAATAAGTGGTTTCCCTGGGATAGGATGCATTAAAATGGGAGGATTCACCAAGTATCTCTTGATTTGATCTATACTCTTTTGACAATCCTCATTCCAAACATATTTGACTCCCTTGTGTAAGTTCTAGTTGAAGGGTTGAGCTCTATCCGCCAATTGTGAAATGAATCTCCTTATAGATTGAAGACTCCTCATTTGACTAATGTTTCTAGGAGGTGGCATATCTACGATTGCTTGAAATTTTTCAGGGTCCACCTCTATTCCTTTTGCTAAAATGATGAATCCAAGTAGTTTTCCAAAGGTGACTCCAAATGCACACTTTTTAGGATTTAACCTTAGTTTAAATTGTTCCATGCGATCTAGAATGACTTCTAAATCATCTAAGTGTGTGTCTCTTTTTTTAGACTTGGCCAAGGTGTCATCCACATAATCTTCCATGTTCTTATGCATCATGTCATGAAAAATAGTTGTCATATCTCGTTGATAGGTGGCTACTACATTTTTTAATCCAAAAGGCATAACGTTCCAACAATAGGTACCCCATGCACAAGTGAATACAGTCTTTTCTTGATCTTCAGGATCTATCTTAATCTGATTGTACCTAGAAAAACCATCCATCAAGGAATAAATCTCATAACCCGCAGTCATATCCACTATCATGTCTATATTGGGAATTGGGAAGTCATCCTTTGGGCATGCAGAGTTGAGATCTCTAAAATCTGTGCAAACTCAAATGGATTTGTCATGTTTGGAAACTAGTACAATGTTTAATATCCATTCAGCATAGGCAATAGCTCTTATGAATTTTGCACCAAGGAGTTTCTCTAATTTTGCTTTGACTAGGAGAGCTATGTGAGGAAGCATCTTTCTCGATTTTTGTTTAACTGGTTTAACACCTATAGCTATGGACAAGTGATGCATGATAAGATTAATGTCCAATCCTAGCATATCTGAATAAGTCCATGCAAAGTTGATCTTCTTTTTCTGTATGAACTTAGTGTAAGCTTCTTTTTCTTTAGGTGACAAGGACTCAGCCAAGTGTACTATTTGTGGAGCCTTGTCTGTACCCAAATTGACTGCTTGTGTTGGTTCAATAATCACTAAAGATAGATCTTGAAAGTAGCTAGGGAGAGGATCAAGTACCTCATCCTTAGGTGCCTCAAAGAGGTTTTCACCCTTGTATACGTCATTTCCTTTTACTTTTTTGGTTCTGACACCGCCACACAGTGGTTTTCGCCATCAGAACTCATATTCTTTTGATTTTATTTTCTTTTTATCTTGTGACTAAGGTACTTGATGTCTGACTCTGTCATACTAGTATCCAGTTCACTGGTGGAAGAAACTATGAGTTCAATGGCATTTAGGTAACAGGCTATCTCATAATCATTTTTAAATGTCAAGAGATCAGGTTCTTGATAGCATTGGGACCAATCAATGAGGTCGAGGTTAACAAGAGGCAATTCAATGGCTGGTTCAAGGTTATAAATGTGAATGATATTATCATTGGTGACCAAAGAGTCAGAGTCCATCTAGTATCCTTATATGCTACGCAAATCAGAATTTGTCCTAACAAGTGAAGAATCGTCCACTAAGGCAACACGTGGGTTCAAATTATCTAATCCTACACGTGACTCATTATTTACTTTAGGTTGAGAACTATAAGTGTGAAAACATAAATATCTCTATCAACTATGGAAGACTTAGAGAAGGAGTCCCATTCATACTCATATGAACTTGTGTCTGAACTGCAACTAGGATGCTTAAACCATGAAGGTTTTGGGCATCTTGATGTGGAAGGTTTAATTTCATCAAAGGTAACACCTTCTCTTTCCATTAAACGAGAAAGATTCTTATGTTGGCCTTCTCTATGAGGATCTTCAATATCTTATTCATTTTTTTCTAAAGCTGCAACTGACGCGTGAGTGAACGGAATATCAGAATCTCCCCAAAGGAGATTAGTGGAAGGGACCCAAACTTCACACATGTCTTGATGATTTATCAAATTAGGAACATACTCTGGTTCATCATCACTATATGATGCTTCAAAGATAGGATTAGTGTGCTTGTTATAATTCTCAAATCCTAGGCCAACCGGCTTTTTAGACTTGTGTCCAAAAAGAGCATGATCAAGGGGTTCAACTCTAGCATCTAATCTGTGACTAAGAGGGCCATGTCCAAGATAGCCCATATTTTTGGGGAAATCATACCCTCTTCCATATGCCTTAGGAGAGGGAGAGATGTTCTCATTATGCATATATTTTTCTTCTCTATAGATCCAGTCTCTAACAAATGTCTCTTCTTTCTCATCTTGGACAGGCACGGATGACTCTACAAATGTGCCAAATAATGTCATAGCTGAAGAAGAAGGTTTATTTTCTTGTGAAGGCTTGCCATAAGACCTAGGTGAAACTAGTAGTGTTGTGAGAGATTTGAGTTGATATCCCCCCATGCCAAGTTCTATTGACTTAAGCTTGCCTTTGCATTCAGCTAAGGTTGCATCAAAATCTCCTACTTCTCTATTGAGGGGAACATGAGTTCCTGCTGAAATTGAATTAACAGATAAAGTGTTATCCCCAGGTATACAAATCTCTATTCCACTATAGGGGAACTTAAAACATTGATGGTAGGTAGACGACACTGCTTGCATATCATGAATCTATGGTCTACCAAGCAAAATATTATACGCAAGGGGTCCAGCGTCAAATATTTGAAATAAAATGTCTTTTTCAACAGGGCCAATCCTAACAGGAAGGATGGCCAACCCCTTGGAACTTATTTCTTCCTCATCATAGGCCTTTATAGTAATCCTTTTTCTAGTATCTATGACTTTTTTAGAATAACCCAACTCTTTTAACAAACTGAAGGAACAAATATTCAAATGAGCACCCCCATCTATCAACACGCACCTAACACAGATTTTTTGGATCATGACCTCAATATGGAGAGAAAGATTGTGTGGGTGGCTCAAGGCTTTATCATCATCCTCTGAAAAGGTAAGGTAATGAGGGATAGCAATGTGGTTAACCATGTTTTGGAATTGATCAACATCTAAGTTGTTGGGGACTTTTGTCATGCGCAAAGCATCCTCAAGGACTTGCTTATGTCTTGGAGACAACTCTAAGAGCTCAAAGATCAAAATATGAGCTGGGTTTCTTTTTAATTGATCAACAAGACTATAGCTTGACTTTGGATTAACTTCTAGCTTTAAGGTGACATTCTTGGATGTCACTTTCTTAGATTTACTTGACTGACTGGAATTGGGTCCTCTAATTACAACGGGACCTTAACTTTGTGTGACAAAATTGAGGGCTTGTGATGACACTCTAGAGTTGGGACCCCTTAGCACCACAATGAGATCTTTATCAAAGATAGGAGGAGAGTCCACATCTAGATCATAACCATAGGGATCGTTACCACTCATCATATTGATATTTTCTTCTACAAATTCTAGGATGTTGATAGTATTCTTCGCATCAATGTAGGTGTAATTGATCTTAGCTTTTCCACTCTTAGGTTTAGAGGTTTTCCCTTCTCATACTTGGGAAAAGCTTCTTTAAATTCCTTGTGATTGGCGTTGGTGTTCAATCCATCTATCTTTAGTTTTCCATTCTCAATGAGATCTTGAATAATATGCTTGAGTTTGTAGCAATTTTCAATGTTATGTCCAATACCATTGTGAAATATGCAAAAGGCCTTCTCATCCCACCAATGTGGCTTAACATTAGGTATATAAAACTTGTCAGGATCTTGGGGATGTGCAAGATTTCTGGCAATGAGCATCTTCAAAATATCCTCATATGAATCACCAAGTTTTGCGAATTGACATCTTTCTCTCTTAGGATTATCTAGGTATCTCAGTTTATTCTCCTATTGGTTAGATGTGTTGAGCTTCATGGCTTGAATAGCACTAGATAAATGAAGCACATTTTGATCCTTGTGCTGGGAGGATTCCACAACTCCATCATTAACCACTTGTTTGTTCTTATTCCATTGTGAGTTCCTTCCCTTATCCTTGTTAGGGTTGTTATTGTTTCGACCATTGTTATTGTTGTTTCCATGTTTGGTCAAAATACCTTGTTCTTTTAAAACATCTTCAATCCTACATGCAGTTTCAACCATGATATCAAAGGAATCAAAAACTGTCTTTCTAACTTCATACCATATTTCAGGAACTAAGTTACTAACAAGGATATCAATCTTTTCATTTTATGGAATGTTTTAGAATATCGAGAGCACTGTCGTCTCCACCTTTGCAAGAAAGTAAAAAAGGATTCCCCTTGACTTTGTTTTAAATTTTATAAGTCCAACATAGTGATTGATCTTGAAAGGTTGTATGCAAAGTGTTGAACAAATCTATGAACAGGCTCCTTGAAACTCTTGACAATGGGAGTTATGTTGGTAAACTACTCCATTGCTTTCAACCCTTAAGACTCCTTGGGAATAATCTCATAAGATAGGACTCATCTTGGTGGAAATCAAAACTTGTGGTATAAAACTAGCGCACATGATCATGCGGATCTCCATTTCCATCATATTTGGCATATTGAATAATTTCAACCTTTCTAGGGAACTCTTTCATGTTAACACTCTTGTCAAAAGGATTAGGACAAATCGAGTCTAGTGAGAATGAATTCTTAGGCACCAACACCTTTTCCATCATGCTCTTAATTTTTTTGATCATATTCTCTTGAGATGGACCTTGCTTCTTAATCTTTTTGTCCACATCAAAGTTGTAAGGGACTATAGCACCCTTGTTTATCAAACTCTCTAGGAGCTTATCTTTGTTTTTTCTCTAAATAATTCTCCACATACTATTGTAAAAGTGGTTCTTGTTGCATTTTCATGAATTCTTGGGAGCTACAATCAAAATTTGAGCTACTACCCCCATATTGTGAACCATGATGAGTATGTTGTGAAGGTTTCCTTGAGTTCCTAGGAGGTGTTTGTCTCCTATAATGATCATTTTTGGAAGCCCTTCTTCCTCTAGGGCTAGGACATCGTGATGGTGTTCTTGAATTTCTTCCACTGTGTGGAGTCTCAGAAGGAGTGGATGGAGGAGAGTTGTTTCCACCACTAACACGCATGTTATTGAATTAGTCATTGATTTTCTTAGCCAAGAGCCTATCTTTCTCTTCTTGGAAAGATTTCTTTTCCATTTCTACCAAAGTCTATCTCTCCAACTCTAGGAGTCTAATTTTTTCTTCTTTTGTAGCTTGTTCATCTAGGAAGGCTTTCTTTTCATGCTCAATCCTCTTGATTTTTTCACTCATGTATCCTAAAGGTGTCTTAATCGGTGAACTTGGTCTCTAATTTTGAAACAAGTTGTTGGTATAGGTTGCATTAATATGAGTGTCGTAAAGCTCATCTACTTGGTTCTCATGTTGTGATAACTCATCTTCATAAGCTTGTATTTTACCTCTCTCTCTCTTAGCCCTTTGATGTGCATCTAGATATCTTGTTGAGATAAGGGGTGAGATTGGCCGACTATTAAGAGAGGAGCCACCAAATGAGATAGCATCTCTATTCTTTGTAAATATGTCATCAAGACATTTATCCATGTATTCTCTCTCTCGTCAAGTCATTGTGTAACTCATATCCATAGAAGAGTGAGAAGATGCTAAGGGGGTACCCAACTCACTAAGATGACTCTTGGAATCAAACCAAATTTCCAAGTTGTTCCTAGGTGATTGATCAAATATAGGTCATTTTCCTTGATTTACTTCATATATTTTTGTAACTGGCATGAAAGAAAAGGTACTAGCTAATAGGATGACCCTAAGATACATTGGTATCAAACTAGGATAGTAAATGTATTAACTTGTCCAAAAAGAGAGGTGATAAGATATAATTTGCAAGAGGTGTAAGCCAACACTACCACAGAGGTGCCCACATTTTGGATAAGTATCCTAGCACATATAGATCAGGAGGATGGTCTTACCCAAGTTATACTGATTGAAATTGAATATATGAAAGTGAATGGACAAGAGATTACCAAAACTCTCCAAGTGTGTTATCAAAGAATCTAAAGGTTTATCTTCTCAACAAGGACAGTGTCTAACTCACCAACTAAAGCAGGGTCACTTGTGAAATCAAAGCTTACTAATCCAAGAGGTCAAAATGCAAGAATCCAAAGGTAAAAAAGCTTCTAACAGCGAGGTAAGTGGCCTAATCGGACCCGGATCGACCAAGGAAGACCTAAAATGATAGGAAAATAGGTTAAGAAAGTTCATAATGACATCAAATAGCTCATTGTTTTGGCAACAAAGGACAGATTCATGCGACGAAATGCTTTCCCATGTGAAGATTACCATAGGACCACGTGAAGTTTTGCAGTATGACACAAGGAAAATAGAACTAGTGTGACAGGATGATAGCAAATTGACAGCAAGTTGGTAGAATATCACGTGATGATTATCACTGTATCGTGCGAAGAAACTCACAGGGCCGCGCGAAGAACTATTTTATCACGCGAGGTTTTTGACAGGAAGGAAAAGGAACTTAGTTTTGTTTATTTTAAATAACCAACTAGATGCATTAATAGATTTTCACCATGAATCAGGCACGCAAGATAGCAATCAGGGAGTTCAAAAATGTCTTCAAACAATGAGCAAGGGACAAAGCAACCTTGTGCATGAAAAAGAATAGTGTCATAGTATTTTACTCCATAAAGATGCTACTTGTGTATGTTCTCAAAATGTTTTCCAATCATGCACATAGTCCTAGAAAATATAATTTGGTTGCACTATGGTTCTTAGTAATGGTTTGACTCTGCAACTTTTGTAATCTCAAGTAGGTGAAATCCAATCCCGGTGCACCAAGGTTTTGACACAGTCCAAGAATTTAATCAATCAGGAGCTGCTGAGGAGATCCAACAACCCATAAGAAACTACACCCGTGGAGATTTCTTCCACAAGGAAATTTATATAGCGGTTGTTTCTACCATGGAAAAAATGGTTATTACCGCTTGAGGTTTCATCCACATGGTTTACCCAATAAAGGGAGTGTCCACTATGGCTAACCCTCTCTAACAAGGGAGACTCACAATATGAACCACATGGGGACTTGGTTTGGATTCAAGGGTTCCAAGTTTCTGATTCTCCCAAAAGCGAAAAGAGGATAATCCTCTAGCCTCTTCACCTCACCAAAACATAGAAAATAGATTAATTGACCCACTAATTTTAAATCACCTCATCCGAAGTTCACACAACAACAAATGACACCAATCTCCCCAAAGAGAGAAAGTACCACCAAAAGTTGAAGCCCAAACCAAGTTGATCGATGAGATAAATACAAATCCTTCCCTACCTACAAGGGGATCTATCTACAAGAATAGCTTCACATGTAAGACAAGCGAATGAAGCCCAGTCTCTCAAGATCACCACAAATAGTGTTCATAGGGCCTAATTACTATGTGAAACATATATGCAAGAAAGAAAATCTAGGTCCAATTTTAGAGCACCAATTGGAAATGTGATATATGAAAGGAAAACACTCAAGCTAAACACATGAGAGGTTCATTGTTATTTCCAGAATAAAAATATTATAGAGATGCAAAAAAATACCTCAATTCCAAAGTAACGTGAATGTTTTGTTGTTTATCCACGCAAATCCAAAGTATTCAGCAACAGCAACAGCAAATCTGAAACCACCAGAAATGGTAAACATTAGTGGTTAGAGATCAAAGATATAAAATATAGCAATAAAAATCAGATCTCTGGTGTGAAATCTTGCATGAAGATTCTTAGAGTGTCGCATGAAGATTCACAGAGTGCCACGCAAAGATTCACAAAATCTCGCACGAAGAAGTGCACAGACAACAGAAAATAGATTAATAATAGATCATTGCCTACTATCACATGTCGCACAAAAATACGCACAAAGCCACGCGATGAAACTCTGCATATCGCATGAAATTTTGCATAGACTGGCAAAACTTCATGCCATTTTAAGAAAAATGTTGCACGAATTTTCATCACAGAGCCGTATGGACAGAAAAATTAGATTTGTAAGAAAATAATGGAAATGGAGCTAGATCTGCCCCACGGTGGGTGCCAAAAATGTGTGCTAAAAATGTGTCACACTTCTATGGTTCATTCCATCCAAGGTTTCTCAAGAATGAGGCCTCAAATATCGACTCATAGCTCCCTATTCATGGAGTGAAAAGGTGTGTGATGAAGGCCCTCAGATTGACCTAGTTGTGCCTATACAAGTACACCATGAAATGAGAGATTCAATGCATGAAAATGACAACTATTCTATATGATTGCAATGCATAAAAGGAAATTAATCTATATAATAACAATGCAAGATTAATCTATGAAAGGAAATATGCAAGCTTAATCTGTGGAAGAAAATATGAATTTATTCTAATATGAATCTAATCTAAATGAATAGCCATGGATGCAAGAAGAAGAAAAGAAGAGAGAATTTGCAATATCCAAGCTTGAGTGCTCAAATTCTCCTCCAAAATTGCTCTCCAAACCTGCAACATAACAATACATAAAAATCCTATATGAGAATGAGAAGGAGAGGTTTCCTTTTATAGGAAAGTGAATGGTTGAGATTAAGAGGCAAAAAAAAATGAGCAATGGTGGAGATTAAATCTTGGTTTATCCATGTGCTTATTTAAAAAGAAAAAATCCAACCACTTAGAAAGATGTGAAGAAAAAGAGATTTTTATTTATTTTTATTTAATTTATTTCCTTTTTCATCAAAAGAAGAGCTTTAAGTGGGGATTTTTATTTATTTAATTAAAAGAAGGGTTTTCTTTATAATTAAATAAATTAAAAGAACTTTATTTAATTAAATGGGAGGAATTTAATTTAATTAAATAAGATTAATTTTATTTAATTAAAAGGGAGATTAAATCTTTTAATTAAATAAAAATGATCAAACCTTAGGAAATATTTAAATAATTGAATTAATTACAATTTGATCAAGGAAATTGATTTGAATTGAAAATGTTGCAAAGCATTGATTCAGGAAATTTGATAAATTGATAAATGGGGCTCACAGTCTAGGCGACCATTTTTGGGTGCATACATTAGCAGTTAGGCACAAAAATACACCAATTATTGATCTACACTTACCTGCATATGTGTTTGGTGACTCATATTCCTTGGTTAACTTACAGCTGGTAACAATTGGAGTACAAACCGGTCTGGAATTCTCCAACCCAAACTTCTTCGACAATTCTTTGACATACTTGGACTGAGAAATGAAAATATCTTTATTGCTTTGATTTACCTACAATCCAAGAAAGAAATTCAACTCCCATTTCATAGACATCTACAATTATTTTTTCATCTCCTCTACAAATCTCTTTCACAACTCATCCTTGCCTCCAAAAATAATATCACCAACATACACAACAATAATCAAGATCTAATCTGAGTTTTTCTTGTAATATAAATTACTGTCTGCAAAAAATTTCTAAAACTAATGTCTAGTCATATATTTTTCTACTCTTCTATACGAGGCTATCAATTCCTACTTCAAGCCTTAAAGTGACTTCTTCAATCTACATGCTACTTCTGGCTCTTCTTCTCATCTGAAACCTTCTATTTTTCAATGTAAACTTCTTCCTCCCGCTCTCCTTTCAAAATATTGACTTGCAATTCATCTGGTAAACTTTGAAATATTTGTGTTGCAAAAGGCATAAATATTTGAATTGCCTCCATCCCACAAATAGGAGCATAAGTCTGCTCAAATTCAATTCCTTAAATATAAGTGTAACCTTTGCATAGTATTCTTTCATTGTTCCTTATTACCTTTCCATTCTCATCCAACTTGTTCTAGTACACCCATTTAGCTCCAATCACATTATTATCAGTCAGTCTGGATACAAGTTCCCAGGTCTGATTCTTCTAAATCTAATCAAGTTCTTCCTTTATTGCATTTACCCAATTTGGTTCAATGTGCACTTCTTCTAAAGATTCAGGTTGAATACCCGAAAGTAGACACAACAAAGCATGATCTTGTTGTTCTACTTCTGGTAGTAACTCCTCTATTATTATCACCAATAATCTTGTTCTTAGAATAGTTTTTTTGTATGGGTATATACACAAAGATGGGGGACCAAAATGGTGCAAATTTCTTTTTTGGTCCCCTAAAAGACATAGTGTGCATGCCCTATAAGTTGTATGTGTTATAGCACGCACGCGCTATGGCTTGGATTGCCCAAGCCTTAGGATCCGTAAATTCAAAACATAGTGTGTGTGCACTATAGCGCATGTGTGATATGTAATTTTTTCTTTAAAAAGTACTCACATTATTGAGGCCCACTTTTTCTATATTATTCTCATCAAAATAATACTTTTTTATTTAAATATATTAAATATTAAATATATACTTATAAAATATAATATAACTTAGAAAATATTAAATATATGTGCTTATAAAATATAATATTTAAATTTATTTAGATACATATTATATATCTATTATTCATTTTTTGCAGTTGTTCTCGAGAGAAAAGAATGCGGTGGCGATTTGACAATAATTGAAATTTTTAAATCTATTCACGCCAACAAAATCTGTGAATGTTGTTCCTCAAAAGGAGTAATCACCATCGAAAATTATGATAGAATAAACAAGGGAAAAATGTCTTCTGAATAAAAAATCTAGTAATTAACTCGTATCATCTTGTATTTATGATCTCTTTGTGCAATATTGATGGTCTTTGTGTAATAAATTTTCAACAACAAAGGTAAAATTTTCAATGTCCAAAAACAAAGTTAATATTTATGATCTTTATTTATGAGAGAGTGAAAGAGAGAGTGAGATAGAGAGTGAGAGAGAGGGTTTATGATTTAGGGTTCAAGGTTTAGGGGTCTTATGACCCCTTATGACCTTTTATGACCCCTTAGGTCCTGAGGGGTCCTAGGACACACTAATATGTTCTAGGACTTCTTAACAATATTTAGGACCCCTAAGATGTACAGAGAAGGGTCCTAAAGGGTTCTAAGGGGTCATAAGAGGTCCTAGGACACAATAATGTGCCCTAAGACCCCTTAAGACCCCTTACCAACCCTTACTAGACATTAGTGTGTGATAAGGGGTCTTAGGACACACTAATGTGTCTAGGATCCATAAGATTTATAGAGAATGTTCCTAAAGGGGAGAGAGAGAGAGAGAGAGATTTATTCATAGGGGTTTTAAGGGGTCTTAAGTGGTCCTAGGACACATTAAAGTGTCCTATGATACCTTATGACCCATTATGACCCCTTACGACTCCTAAGATGTATTCTTAGGGGTTCTAATGGGTTTAAGGGGTCCTAATTGGTCTTGGGATACCTTATGACACATTACAACCCCTTATGACCCAAAATATGTATTCTAAGAGTTCCTAAAGGGTCATAAGGGGTCTTAAAGAGTTGTAGGATACCTTATGACCCCTTATAACCCATTAGGACCCCTAATATGTATTCTTAGTGGTCCTAATGGGTTGTATGGGGCCTGAAGGGGTCCTAGGACACATTAATGTGTCCTAGGACACCTTATGACCCCTTCTAACCATCTTACAGATCCTAAGGGATCATAATGGGTCTTAAGGGGTCCTATGACACCTTACGACCCCTTCCCAAGGGTTGTAAAGGGTCCTATGACACCTTATGACCCTTTAGGGCCCCTAAGATGTATTTTTAGGGGTACTCATGGGTTGTAAGGGCTCTTAAGGGATCCTACGACACCTTATGACCCCTTACAACCCCTTAGGATCCCTAAGATGTATTATTATGGGTCCTAAAGGGTTGTAAGGGGTATTAAGTGGTTCTATAACACCTTATGACCCTTTACAACCCCTAAGATGTATTCTTAGGAGTCCTAGTGGGTTGTAAGGGGTCTTAAGGGGTCCTAGGACACATTAAGGACACCTTATGACCCCTTACAACCATCTTACGGATCCTAAGGGGTCATAAGGGATATTAAGGGATCCTATGACACCTTATGACCCCTTACTACCCCTAAGATGTATTCTTAGGGGTCTTAATGGGTTAAAGGGAGTCTTATAGGGTATTAAGGGGTCCTAGGACACATTAATGTGTTTTAGGACACCTTATAACCCATTAGAACCCATAGTATGTATTCTTAGGGGTCTTAATGGGTTGTAAGGGGTCTTAAGGGGTCCTATGACACCTTATGACCCCTTACAACCCATTAGAACCCATAATATGTATTCTTAGGGGTCCTAATGGGTTGTAAGGGGTTCTAAGAGGTCTTAGGACACCTTATGAACCCTTACGACCATATTATAGGTACTAAGGGATTGTAAGGGGTGTTAAGACATCGTATGACACCTTATGACCCCTTACGATCCCTTAGGACCCCTAAGATGTAATCTAAGGGGTCTTAAGGGGTCCTACGACACATTAATGTGTCCTAGGACATCTTATGATCCCTTACGACCATCTTATGGGTTTTAAGGGGTTGTAAGGGGTCTTAAGGAATCTTAGGACACATTATGACCCCTCACAACCTGTTAGGGCCCCTGAGATTTACTAATGGGGGTTGTAAAGGGTATGAAGGGGTTTTATGACGTCTTAAGACCCCTTAAGACCCCTAATATGTATTCTTATTGGTCCTCAAGGGTCGTAAGGGGTCTTAGGATACCTTATGAATCCTTACAACCCTTTAGGTCCCCAAAGATTTACTCTTAGGGGTCCTAATGAGTTGCAAGGGCTCTTAAGGTGTCCTAGGACATCTTATGACCCCTTACAACCCCTTAGGATTCCTATGGCACCTTATTATCCCTTACGACCCCTTAGGACCCATAAGATGTATTCTTAGGGTTCCTCATAGGTTGTAAGGGGTCTTAAGGGGTCCTAGGGCACCTTATGACCCCTTACGACCATCTTATGACCCCTTACAACCATCTTATGACCCCTTACGACCCCTTTGGAAACCTATGTTGTTTTTTTAGGGGTTATAAATAGTTTTAAGGGGTATTAAGAGGTCCTATGACACCTGATGACCCCTTAGGACCCCTAAGATGTATTCTTAGGGGTCATAAATGGTTGTAAAGGGTCTTAAGGGGTTCTAGGGGACCTTATGACCCCTTACAATCCCTTAGGACCTTGAAAATGTATTTGTAGGGGTCCTAATGTGTTGTAAGGGGTCTTAAGGGGTCGTGGGACACATTAATGGGTCCTAGAACACCTTATGACCCCTTAAAACCATCTTGAGGGACCTAACTCTTTGTAAGGGGTCTTAAGGGGTCCTATGAAACCTTATGGCCTCTAAGATAAATTATTAGGGGTCCTAATGGGTTGTAAGGGGTCTTAAGGGGTCGTATGACACATTGATGAGTCCTAGGACACCTTATGACCCCTTACAACCATCTTACGGGTCTCAATGGGTCATAAGGGGTTTTAAGGGGTCCTATGAACCCTTATGGCCCCTAAGATGTATTCTTAGGGGTCCTAAATTGTCGTAAGGGGTTGTAGGACACATTAATGGGTCCTAAGACACCTTATAACCCCTTACAACTATCTTATAAGTCCTAAGAGGTTTTTAGGGGTCTTAAGGGGTCCTAGGACACTTTAAAACCCCTTAGGATAACTTAGGTGTATTATTAGGGGTGCTAAAGGGTCGTAAGGGGTATTAAGGGGTCCTATGATACTTTATGACCCCTTATGACCCCTAATATGTATTCTTAAGGGTCCTTAAAGGTTTTAAGGGGTCTTAAGGGGTCCTAGGGGACCGTATGACCCCTTATAACCCCTTAGGACCCTGAAGATGTATTCTTAGGGTCGTAATGTGTCGTAAGGAGTCTTAATGTGTTGTAGGACACATTAATGGGTCCTAGAACACCTTATGACCCCTTATGACCATCTTAATTCTCCTAAGGGGTTTTAAGGGGTCTTAAGGGACTTATGACACCTTATGGCCCATTATAACCCCTTAGAACCCCTAACATGAATTCTTAGGGGTCCTAATTGGTCGTAAGCGATCTTAACGGGTCTTAGGACAAATTATGACTCCTTATGACCATCTTAGGGGTCTTAATGGATCATAAGCAGTCTTAAGGGGTCTTATGATACCTTATTACCCCTAAGATGTATGCTTAGGGATCTTCAACTTTGTTAGGGGTTGTAGGACACATTAATGGGTCCTATGACACCTTATGACTCCTTATGACAATCTTATGGGTCCTAAGGGGTTGTAAGGGGTCTTAAGGTATCCTAAAAAACTTTATGACCCCTTAGGACCACTAAGGTGTATTCTTAGGGGTAATAAAGGGTTGTAAGGGGTATTAAGGGGTCACATGATAGCTTATGCCCCCTTATGACCCTTTAGGACCCCTAGGATGTATTCTTAGGGGTCGTAAAGGGTTGTAAGGGGTCTTAAGAGGTCCTAGGGGACCTTATGACCCCTTAGGACCTCAAAGATCTATTCTTAGGGGTCCTAATGTTTTGTAAGGGGTCTTAAGGGGTCATAGGACACATTAATGGGTTCTATGACATCTTATGACCCCTTACGACCATCTTACAGGTTCTAAAGGGTCTTAAGGGGTCCTATGACATCTTATGGACCCTTACAACCCCTTAGGACCCCTACGATGGATTCTTAAGGGTCCTAATGGGTTGTAAGGGGTCTTAAGGGGTCGTAGGACAAATTAACATTTCCTATGACACCTTATGACCCCTTACAAATATCTTACGAGTCTCAATGGGTCATAAGGAGTCATATGACTCCTTATGGCCCCTTATGACCCCTTAGGATCCTTAAGATGTATTCTTAGGGGCCCTAAATTATCGTAAGGGGTTGTAGGACACATTAATGGGTCCTAGGACACCTTATGACCCCTTATGACTATCTTATAGGTCCTAAGGGGTTGTAAGGGGTCTTAAGGGGTCGTAAGACACTTTATGACCCCTTAGGACTGCTAAGGTGTATTCTTAGCGGTGCTAAAGGATTTTAAGGGTATTAAGGGGCCCTATGACACCTTATGACCCATTATGACCCCTTAGGACCCCTAAGATATATTCTTAGGGGTTTTCAAGGGTTGTAAGGGGTCTTAACAGGTCCTAGGGGACCTTATGAACCCTTACAAGCCCAAAGATGTATTCTTAGGGGTCCTCATGTTTTGTAAGGGGTCTTAAGGGGTTGTAGGACACATTAATGGGTCCTAGGACACCTTATGACCATCTTATGGTTCCTAAGGAATCTTATGACCCCTTATGACTCCTTACAATCCCTTAGGACCCCTAAGATGTATTCTTATGGGCCCTAATTGGTTGTAAGGGGTCTTTGAGGGGTCGTAGGATACATTAATGTGTCCTAGGACACCTTATGACCCTTTACAACCATCGTATGGGTTTCAATGGGTCGTAAGGGATCTTAAGGGGTCCTATGACACCTTATGAACCCTTACAACCCCTTACGACCCCTAAGTTGTATTATTAAGGGTCCTAAATTGTCTTAATGGGTTGTAGAACACATTAATGGGTCCTAGGACACCTTATGACCCCTTATGATCATCTTACAAATCCTAAGGGGTGTTAAGGGTCCTAGGACACTTTATGACCCCTTACGACCACTAAGATGCATTCTTACGAGTGCTAAACAATCATAAGGGGTATTAAGGGGTTTTTTGACACTTTATGACCCCTTAGGACCCCTAAGATGTATTTTTAGGGCTCTTCAAGGGTTTCAAGTGTTCATAATGGGTCCTAGGACACATTAATGGGTCCTAAGAAACCTTATGACCCCTTACAACCATCTTACAGGTCCTAAGGGGTTGTAAGGGATTTTAAGGGATCCTATGACACCTTATGACCCATTATGACCCCTTAGGACCCCTAAGATGTATTCTTAGGGGTCCTAAGGAATCTTAAGGGTCTTAAGGGGTCCTAGGACACCTTATGATCGCTTACTACCCCTTAAGACACCTAAGATATATTCGTAGGGGTCCTAAAGGGTTGTAAGGAGTCTTAAGGGAATTAATGTGAGATAAGACTACTTATCACCCCTTAGGACCCCTAAAATGTATTCTTAGTTGTCTTAAAGGGCCTTACGGGTCATTAATATAAGAATTATTGGCAATCTTGAGATAACAGTCGTAAGGTGTCCTAATGGGTCCTAACATATCCTAATGGGTTGTAATGGGTCCTAACAGATCCTAGGATCACCTACAACCCATTATGACCCATTATGACACATTACGACCTATCAGGCCACATTATAACCCATTAGGACCCCTTAGAACACATTAATTATCATTGGAAACACAAATAGGTTCTAAGTGGTCCTAATGTATTACAAGGGGTCATAATGAGTTGTAGGGGGTCCTAAGACACCTTAGGACCCATTAATAAATTTCATGATCTATATTACTCCATGGTGCAAGGAATATTCTTGATGAACATGGAATTGCAGCTACATCTATTCAATATACTAATGTGTGGTAACGGGTCCTAATGGGTCCTAAGGTGTCGTAATGTGTTGTAATGGGTCATAATGGATCTTAAGGGGTCTTATGACC
The DNA here is from genome assembly GCA_018584345.1 of Thuja plicata. NCBI lineage: Eukaryota > Viridiplantae > Streptophyta > Pinopsida > Cupressales > Cupressaceae > Thuja > Thuja plicata. The sequence goes on from MU227345.1 coordinate 2,718,726, forward strand.
ACTTGTGACCCATTATTAAGTCTTATGAGACATTAGGACCCATCAAGACACATTACAACCCATTAGGACCCCTTGGAGCACATTAATCATCGTAGGACATGCTAATGGGTTCTTAGTGGTCCTAATGTACCATAAGGGGTCATAATGGATCCTAAATAGTCCTAGGACCCATTAAGACCCATTAGGAACCATTATGATGCATTAGGACCCATTAAGACACATTATAAACCATGTTGATCAAAAAATATTCAGTTGAGGAGAAGTTATTACAAGGATCAAGAAGAAAACTGGCTATGGAGAATCTAGTTATGAATTCTGTTAAGAATTAAACTATTTTAAGGAATTACATGATATTTTAATCCATGGTGCAAGGCATATTCTTGATGAACATGGCATTTTAGCTACATTAATTCAATATACTAATGTGTGGTAAGGATTCCTAATGGGTCCTAAGGTGTCCTAATGGGTTATAATGTTCTTTGATGGTTCATAATGAGACTTAAGGGGTCCTCTCTCTCTCTCTCTCTCTCTCTCTCTCTCTCTCTCTCTCTCTCTCTCTCTCTCACACACACACACACACCTTTTCTTATAGGTACATAGCACATAAGAGTTATAGTGAGTATGAGTTATGTAAACCATAAATAAGTGGCATCTTATACCCCCTTTTTGGTCCCCCATCTTTGTGCACTTACCCATACATACCTTGGTTTATTATTTGTAGATTTTGGTGCCAGTTTAGTTTCCTCTTCTTCTTTCTTACTATATTTTCTTCTATTTTTTGTATTAGATTCATAATCAATGTATCTTTCAAGAGCCTTTTCAAAATCCTCATCAACCATCACATTCACACTTTCCACAATTTTGTTCAATATTTTTTTATAACACCAATAAGCCTCACTTCTTGTAGAGTATCCGAAAATATACCTTCATCTACTCTATAGTCAAATTTTCCAAGATTATTTTCATCTTTCTGAATGTAACATTTTCTTCCAAATATTTTGAAATAAATAACTGTAGGTTCTCTCCCATGCCATAAGTAATATGATATCTTTCCATATTTCTTTCAATTCGGAACTTTGTTCAGTGCGTACATAGCATTATGCACTACTTCTCTGTAGTAGATGTATATAAACTTTCTTCCTTAAACTTTGTTCTTTCTACCTCCTGGATTATTTGATTCATGTCCTTTCCACTACACCATTCTACTATGCTATTATTTTCGTTGAAACTGTCTATTAATGTCATGTTTCTCACACTATACTTAAAACATATAAAAAGTAAATTCTCCTCCTTTGTCATATCTTAAGCACGTAACGCTTCTACAACATTCATTTTCAACTCTAGCCTTGAATGTATTAAACTTCTCAAATGTTTCTAATTTTTCTCTAAGAAAGGCAACCCAAGTCAGTCTTGAATAGTCATCAATGAAAAGTATAAAGTATCTCTCAACTTGAAAACTTATTGTTTCGGTAGGACCACAAATGTCGATGTGAACTAACTCTAATAAACTAGTAGATGAATAGCCTTTTTCTTTGAATGATTATCTCCTTTTTTCCTTCTTGACATCCTTTACAGATCATGTTATTTGGTTTACATAATCTAGGTGAGTCTCTTACTACATGTGATGAACTTATTCTTACCAAATTATCAAAGTTGATGTGACACATCCTTTGGTGCAAAAGACAACTTTCATCAGTCTAAGATAGAAAACAATTTACTTTCAAAGCACCTTCAAGCTGGTACATATTTCTTACCATCCTTTTTCCAATTGCAATCACATCTCTAGATCTCTTCTAAATTTTACATCCTTCCTTATTGAAGATAACATCACAACCATTTTTAGGCATTTTTCCAACACTCAACATATTGTGATATAAACCGTTCATTTAATAGAGTTTGTCAATGTTATTATTTCCATCAAATGTAATAGATCCTTTACCAACAATATAAGCAACCTTATCATCACAAAATCTAACAGGACCACCATCATATTTGTCAAGTGACACAAACTTACTCTTATCTCTAGTTAGAACAACCACTATCAATTAGTCATTCATTTTTATTTCTTCTAACATATAATGTATTATATCAATATCATCATTAGCCTCAGTAAAGATGTTATAAATATCAATTTCTTGTTTCTTATCTTCTTCAACATAAAATAAATAATCTTTTTTTTTAACTCATCATCTAAAATACTAGCATCTTCATTCACATAATACGACTTCTTATTGAACTTATTAAACTTTTTCCTAGGACCCTTCTCTAGACATCTAGTAGCCAAATGATGAATTTTACCACATCTAAAACATTTCAGAGGTAACATACCTTTTTACTTGTCGGTAACTTTCTTCAGTGTTCTTGCAAAGTTCACTTCAAATTATTCATCATCACCACTGTCAGTATATTCATCTAATTTAATTGTCTTGAAAGATATCTCTGATTTTATCTTCTCTTTCCCAAAGTTCCTTAGCTCAAATACAGTTAGGGTGCCAAATAATTTTTCTTTATTAAAATTCTTTAGATCATACACCTCCTCAATTGCTGAGATCTTATCAATGTAACTATCTAGTAATGTCATCAAGATCTTTTCCATGAAATCCTCATCAGTGATAATGTCTCCTTGGTTCTTGAATTCATTCTCAACTCTCTAAAAATATATTCTAATGTCTTCACCATCTTCCATTCTCATATTTTCATAGTGTCTCTTAGCTTCTTAGATAACTTAACCCTATCATTTTCGTCATAGATCTCTTTCAGATTTTCCCAAAATTTATAAGATGTCTTTGAAGAAATAACCTTATCCAATTCATTATTTTTTAAAGCACTAGTAATAGCATACCTCACCTTTTCATTCTCATCATATGCCTTGATTTCATCCTGAGTGTTAAGGCCATTCTGAGGAAACACATACTTTGTCTCCACATGCTTCTAGGTCTTGCAACCAACTGAAACCAAATAATATTTCATCTTATTTTTCCATGAACTATATTCTGATACATCAAAAATGGAAATGTTCAATTTATGTGCCATCAGATCTACCTCAAGCAATTAAGATCTTCATTGAGGAACCAAGCTCTGATACCAATTATTTAATAGGCCAAATAACTGAGGGGGGTGAATCAATTATTCCCATACTCTTTGAAAAAAAATTTCTCTATCATTAAACCAATAAACACCAGTAATAAAAACTTCTAATCTTTTATTTAAGCACATTAAGCATCCACATAAAATATAAACATGAAAACACAGAAGCACTGACACAGAGAACACCAATGTTTACGTGGAAACCCAAACTGGGAAAAACCATAGAGAAGCTAATTCTCTTGAAATGAAACACCTATTAGGGTGACATTGATTAAGGTGAATTTTACAAAGGCCCATTGTCATTTTTTCCCATTGCAGGTCAAGCTAACTACTCTTAAATATGAGTAGGTTCACTACCAATACAAAGAGGCTCACTGCCAGTACTAAGAGGCTCACTGCCAGTACAAAGAGACTCACTACCAAAGTATATGAAAAGAGATTGAATCCACCACTAAGATTCTTATCGCTCTACCACAAAACATGATCAACACACAGATCTCCTAAAATAGATTCATAATCACTTTTAATACTAGCAATGCATAAGACACCACTAACAACAGAAATCCTCTCTCTTATTATACTGCTTCATGTCAGCATCCATGTCAACCAAAACAATTTGAAATAGGTCTCACCAATATTTTCCTATGGTAGTAAGGAATGAGATGTGGACCACCTCAACCAATACAACTCACCTCGTGCATGGCAATACGCAACACCATCTCCAAAGCTATCTTTCCCAAAGGACATGATGAACATGTTACATAATAACCGTTGGAACCGAAACATAAATAAGCATGCTCCAAATAGGATCGACCCCAAACAACCAATCCACCATCTATTGCACACAACGTAGAACCAACACTAAAAATGATAAGGATAGATATATGAAGCACATCTTTCAGTGAACACTTCTACCGAGACATTCATACAATCGGTACAACTACCAATACCACCAGGGCTATTGGTATACATCAACCAATACAACTAAAACATGAAAATGCATAGGATATGTTGACAATAATGAAAATCAATAATGACAGCAATGTTAATAGTATCAACTTTATATTCTAACAGTATATGTGGTGCATCTATCAAAACTATTCCAGGAAGATCACGATCAGAAGGAGAAACCCTACAAGTTTTAGCTACAAACACAAAGAACACAATGGCTAAAATGTTATGTTCCTCGAAATAGAACATTTCAAACATTTTTTACCCTACAAAATTATCTCAAATTGAAACCACAATAAAGTACCAGTTGGGAGATCTCAAATTAGTAAGTACATGTTTTGCGAGATCTCGACTATTGGAAAGTCAGATCTGTATTAGCATGATTCCTTTTTTTTGTAAGTACACACAAATCCTCTTCTATCTCCATGTTTATCTCATTTATAGCTTGAACAATATTATAATTAGACATCTTGAATAGTAGATTTGTCTCTCTTCACTCCAAGCAGCAAAAAGGAACCGAAACCCCGAGAGTATAGATATTGTATTGACATCTCTTCTATCAAAGTTTTGGCAATCATATTTGTCTTGAGGAAGTTTTGTATTCCTAATATATCTTAGGACTATGGGAATTGACTCTCCCTTGATTCTCATTTTCTATTGTACAATTTTATTTAACTTTTAACCTAAAACTAAGTTAATTAATGTAAAAATCCAACACCATACAAAATTAGATAAATTCACCCTTGATGATTCCTACGTTACATTATCAATAAATATGTCACTTATGAATCCTATACCACTCACTCCAATGAGGAATTATATCATTTAATGATATTAAGTTTTTAATAATTTACTACTTTTTCATACAACTTGATTGTATTTTATATGGATAAACTTTATTGAGGCGTTTTATGGAGTCTAATTTGCTCACATCTCCATGATTTTCTTTTAGAATTAAGATAAAGACAAAATAATTTAAAATATACATAATTTATTCATATGATATATTTACTATGAGTGACGATTTCTCTTATTATACACTTTATAATGAAGGAATAGTATTCATACATAGACAAGAAAACAATATCATATAAGAACTCTCTAGGATATTTTTAACATTTATAACAAATATATATTTTTATTTAGTTTTATATACTTCATTCATTGTAGCTCTCAT
>MU227345.1:2724341-2739948 GCA_018584345.1 Thuja plicata
CCTCCTCAATGCTCACAAACATAATGCTCAATATTTTTTTTTTCAATTTGACTTATGGTGTCTTTACTTCACTTCTTATGCATATCCTTAGAATCTAACTAAATGATTATTCACAAGATATTGCTGATTAGTAAATAATAAAATTTAAACAGTGAATGGAATGTAACACATAGAAGCACACAAATACCTACATATACCAAACATCTCAAATTGATTATTATCATAGTAGAACCTCAATACTGTAGTTGAACACACTTTCTTTCACTTAGAATTCATTTATAAATAACCTCAAGAAATAATCATGCATTAAAAAAAAAAATTTATGTTAATAATACATCATACCATTCCAACAGGTAGTTTTTAGTCTAGGAATGGGTTAAAAGATCCCAATAGATATTGCTTACAGTGTAAAAGATACTATTAATGTTGCTGCACATGCTATCACAATAGTAGAAGTTATTGCCATGACCATATACTATACTTACCTAGAATACAAATCATATCATTGTTGTGTAGACACAATCACACTATCACAAAATGAAAACTAACACAAAACATGAATAAAATAGCATAAACAAAGTTTTGAATCATAATCTCTGCTCTTAAAGTTTACGAACTACTACATCCTTTCTTTTACACTAAATAAAAACATCTTCTTTTACACTTACCTTTTATAATCAACCTCTATTTCTATTCCAAAAATTAAACCACATATAGTAGAATTTCAATAACTATAACATATTGTATCCTTTCTAAGAACATCTATCATTAGATGATATCTTAAACTGTTAGTTGTAATTCATTATAATTACATCACCTAAATGTAAGACATTCAAAAAAACCATCCCACTTCTTCCACTATATAAGAGGGTATGCATCCATTCTATTCACCGGGAATCATCTTGGGAGAAGAGTTTAGCATACAATTGTTCTACATCTTGAATTTCTCCTTCGGGAAAATCAGATGTCAATTGATGCCATTTAGCAACAATTCCCTCACGAGGAATGATACTTTTGATAAGGCTATTGCTCATGTTATATGTTATGGGTTACATTGACTAGACCGTGTTAAAAGTTAAGGTTGCTGACAAAAGAAATTATAAACAAGTCTTTTGAAATTTCTTCTTGAATGCTTTCAGTTGAACTAAGATGTTCCCACTCCTAAGAAATCGATGAAGGGAACGTTAGCTTTGTCCTTCAACTGTCCCTCCTCGAGTGCTTTTTTATTGGATTCTGAGCATGAAGGCTCAATATCTATTATGCTCAATTTTAAATCTGCATATTTCATCTCAAGAGCTACTGACCCTTGATCACCGATTGGCATGTCATTTTTATTGGCATAACACTGATGGAATCGTAAATGTTCCTCTATCCCCTGGGCTGTGCAATCAGAACCCTGAGAATAGTTTATACCCACTCGACCAATGGAAAGATTGTCGCTGTTACCACTGGTAAACTCGATAACCTGTGAAGTTTTCTCCTCTTCTTCACCTTCTAATGGATCTTCACCTGTATTTCTATGAGAATGTGCTAGTCTGTGATCATTATAAACTTGTGGCAATTTAAGTTGTGCATCTGAACATGCTTCATCTCGGTGTTTCCAAACATAACCGAGCCTCTCACAGTGAGATAAATCTGTTGGTGTTGGAATTACTGCACCAGAGAAGATTGTAGGCAATAAGCAAGCTGATGATGATGTAGTAGTTTTCATGGTGGATTTTGGAAACCAAAGTGGTTTCCTAGATTGGGTATTATGTTTACTCATGATCCTATTGCTGTAATCCTCTCCTTCAACAGATGGAATGTTACCTGATGATAAATTTAATATTAGCCAACCTAATTCCTATCTGAAACCCACCAAAACAAATAGACAAGTCATGTGAACACCTACCTTGTGAATTGATGCACAAAAATGGGTCTGTGGTCTGCCGGTTGAAATTGGATCCAATAGATGGATTCACTATAAGCCCCTGATATTTTGTTCTACAATATCTGTCTACAAAAGCATTTTGAGAAGTATGTGCAAGGTGGTGGCGATGATCGGCAGTTGAGGTTGGCTTTCTGAGAGAATAGCACAGCTTTCTTTTGCCATAGATACGAGATCGTTCTCTAAATTTTCTTGCCATGATGACATGCCAGTGGTTCTTCACAGCGTTGTCTGTTCTTCCTGGAAACAGCCGAGCGATCATGGCCCATTTGTTTCCATGCAATCTGTGTGCTGCCACAAGCCTCTCCTCCTCTTCTTCTGTGAAAGGCCTGCGGTTTATACGTGGATCCAGCTGATTATACCATCTCAATCTACAGCTCTTCCCTGCACAAACGAAGAAATCAGGACTGATTCAAAACCAAAGATTGATTTAGTTTCTGCGAGATCAACAAGGCCAAGATCTTTTCTTTTTCTGCAACTTGAACATCAACGCTATCTACAAAGAAAACGAGGCACACCCAAAATTGTGAAACACAGCTTTACATGAAGACCATTAAGCTTTGTAAGACACAAACCAAATAATGAATCTAGGAGGGCCAAAAAGAGTATTTCCTCTCTCAACTATTTCATTGGCTATTTAGGGTTTCGCTAAATACAGCGAATTAGAGCTAATTTTTGGATTTGATAATATGTAGCTTTTTATCAACATTTTGAATAATACACAGGATAGTAAGCTCACTACTGTATTGATGAATCATAGAATATGATTCAAAACTTGGATAGAAAAAAGTTACGTACAGTTAAATTCAGATATTCTCTAAGTCAAATTATATTTGAACTTGACAATATCGATTGACCGTATTGGTTCTCTTGCAATTTCATTAGATTTGTGTACCTGTATGAGTACGATTCAAATGGTGTGTTGGTCTAGTTTATCAATAGAATCCCTTAGAAATAGATCTGAATTTTCAAATGGGTTTTCTGCAATGAAGTCATGGATAAAAACCCACAAAAATATATGTATAAACAACAAGAAAACTCACTAAATACCTGATCTTCCATGGAGTTTGTCTGCAATAGCATTCCAGTTTTGGGGGCCATATTTTTGCACAAGATCTCTAAGTTGCTCATCTTCAGCTGGTCTCCAGTGACCCCTCTGACACATTTTGGACTCCAAACATTCTTCTTTTGCTTCAATGTCAGAGCTACCACTATTTCCTTCCATTTTTCGGAAAACAGAATCAATCATTTTCTCCAAAAAAAAATAAAGAAGTCTAAAACTCTGCCAACTTATCTTCTTCAAGAAGCTGGATTGAGACCATTTACATAACAGCTATATTCCAAGACCAATGATTAGCACTAGTCCTGGTTAACACTAACCTCTGTAAAAGCAAAACAAAACAAAACTGATGCATTTAAACAATGTATGAAGGGTGTATGAAGCTTGTGAGAGGGCGGTTTTATTCCACAGTTACTTGTATGGTTGGACAACAAATGACAAGGGCTTTGCCAACATTTCCACAGAGGTGACGAAATAAGCCCTGCCTTGTGAAAAACAAAGGCATGGATTGACCCGTCTCTAATTGGGCACAAGAAAAGCATAGAAAACAATATAAATAGAGCGGCTGTAATTGTAATGTTATGTAATGGGTACAATGGAATTAGGTTAACAATACCCATCTGTGATGGCACGTCCCTTTTCATCAATTCACACGATATGGTTTCAGGGAAGGACAGGGACATGTACTTGGCAGCATATGGCCGGTATCCCATTTTACAATAATTCCTCAACTCCCATCAGGAAGCTCTTCCATCAAACTCAGGGCCCCACCAAATAAAACATGACAACCATTGCCACCCGCAGAGACTGTGAGAGCCAAGGCAAATAAAATAATAATGAACCCTAACTTTCTGCCATTGAAATTACAGTTAAAAGCAGTGAAGAAAGACCGCGACATGAGTTTGGTATGAATAATGGGTGGGCACCTAGCCGTTACAAAGGTCTTTCTTCGTGTAAAAGTTATAGGCTAAAAAAATGGTCGTTACAAACGATTTTGAGCTTTTACTCTCCATTTGTTTATCCTCCGTGAATGATTCAAGGCATCAGTTAGTTATGGGGTGATATGAATAGTAAATTTATGTGGTGTATAGAATGATGTTTTCGAGATGTTAGAAATCATTTTCTCAGGCCAAGTTGATCTACTTTGAGCGACGTTCGGTCTTCATTTGGCAAAACGTTTGCTTAGTCCAAACATGCCAACCAACTTCTCCCAATTACCAAACGCATACGACACTGTTTACTCCAATCGCTCTCTCTTCTTAAAATTATCGATTTCATACGAATTCCCACAACAAATTTCACGTCCAAATTTGAAAGAGAGTGCGTAATATGCCTGTCAGCGATTTCTGTTATTGTAGTGAGCCACAGATTTAACTCCACAGAGTACGCCTGAATATAAGTGGGTTGTAATGCTTACGCTGCCTTCAAATTTGTACAAAAACATTTGTTGGCTTCTACACCAACCTTGGACGTAGTAGTTGTAGCTCGTGAATATGGAAGTGTGGCCAGTTACGTATTGGTGAACTTTTTCTTCTTTTCTCCAATTTTGTCTTTCGAAACATGATGGAAACCACAGGTCTGATTCAAATTTTACCAGTTGCATCAGTAGGTGCAAGATTTTGTTCGTTGGGATGCATTTGCTTTATTCTTAAACAAAAGTTCTAGATCAGAGATATGATATTTTTACAGTTTGGGGAATTTTGTTATAACATCAACAACAAAATTTTGTTGTTGTATATTAGAATATTGATATCAAAAAAATTATCTCCAATTTGTTGGTATAACTTTTTTTATGAATTATTTTATATTAAAATTAGATCAATTTGAGATAGTAGAGTAATTTAATACATCTTTGACTAAAAGTTATAGATTGAGAGTGTTGAAACAATGATGGTGAAGCTAACTTCATACTTCTTCGCTTAAGAGGTAAGGATTGAGAGACATTCAGTTAACGAAGTGTATAATGTACAATCTTAATCTATATTTTATATTATTGAGAGTCATACATTGCCTAAGACTTTACCAATCAAAGAAATTTGATTTTACCAATAGATTAAGAACGCTTAAACTTATTTATATAATTTATGAAGATATATGAAAATTTCAATTTTTTATAAAAACTAATTTTTTAAAATATTTATATATTTAAATTTATAGTAATTTTATTGTTTTTAGCCTTTTTTAATTATTATTATTGTGTGTGACATTAAACCATGATTAAAAGTGATTTTCAATCTTAGAGTTACCCCTTGCTTATCCATATTAATAACATGTGCTACAATCCTCAAGTTTTCTCTTGTTTTCACATAACATATGTGCTAGAGAACTCCAAAAATAAAGAAATTTGATAAATGAGGCTATATTTTAATAGGCGAAAGATTCTTCTTAAGTGAGTCTACATTAAAAAAATTGAAAGGTATTTATCATAGATATTGTATTATAGGTGGGTGCTATGAGTGTTTATAGTTATACAATTTTATTATATGTTTGTAAAATAACAACTCATTTGTAAAACCACAATAAAGGTCGAAGAGAGAGTTCTCACAAAGGGTGAGACTACCAAAAAATTAAAAAGAAAGTTAAGCACCAAAGAGGACCAAAAAGAAAAAAAAGAAAAAAAAAAAGAGGGGCGAGGAAAAGACCAGCCAACACAAAAGCTATTTATTATGCAAGAGATTGAGGACCTTCACAACCTTCTATTCTCTATTCAAAATTTATAACTTGTTCATAAAAGATAGCTCTTTGTTTACATTTTCCTCCTAGTGGGATTTCTATCTGAATTCACTTTGTCTTTAACTATAGCAAACAAAATTTTGATTCATATTAATATTAATTAATAATAAATTAAGTTGAAAATATTTAAAATTTAATTTTATTAGAGAAAGCATTATGTTTTTTACCTTTAATAAAATATTGAGTTGACCTTGTTAAGTCATTAATGTGTTGTGTTTTCGATTATGGAAAAATAGTTTTTGAAGGGAACAATAACCCTTTACAAAAGCATAATAGATAGGAAGATTAAGCATAGAATAAAAAAGAAACAGCTGGGGGATATGGATAAAGGCAATACAACACCCCTAGCACTAGCAACCAGCAAAATATGACCAACTAACCAAAAAAATAGGACCGACAAAGGTAAGACATATTTTTCATAAATTTTGCGGTGTCCTCCTTCAGCAATTTGTATTGCTGGATAGAATCCCTAAGGGTCTCAATTTCCTTAGATTTGACCACCTTTTTCTTTTTAGTACTTGCTCTAGTCCTAGAGATGGTGCCTTTGTCATCCTCGACTTCAACATTGATAGGGCTAGAATTACCCTATAGCACAGAGAGGAGGGGGCATAGGTTATCAGTTGTTACCCTCATTCCTTTGTAATTCTGCTTCATAATCCTGCTGAGAGTGTCCTCGATACGTTGAATACGGCTGGAAGTAGTTTGCAGGCGGTAGTTGACCACAACATTTATTTTGAGCTCCAGTTTCTCCATCAGCCCCTTGTCTTCTCCTCCAGCATAGTCATCATTGTCATTCTTAGCAATAACCTTAGGCTTGGCCATCAGTAGTGTGATTTTATCGACTATATCCTCCATCACGAAATGTTTGATGCTGATATCTTTGATTTCTTCGTAGATCCAAGTACTCATTTGCATGTTTGTGTCAGCATGGTCTTTAGCAGCCTACATAAACCCACAAGCTTCTTTTCTCTTCTCAGTAGTCTCCTCCTAGCTTTTTAGAGGCTCCTCCTTCTCACCACCCATCTGATCATTAATCTCTTTACTTTTTTATGTAGCCTTCTCAGAATTAACCCTGGACATAGTGCCTTCCTTTATCGGTGAGTCCTCACAATCCACTAAAATAGGGGAGATGGGTTCATTCTGCACCTTGTTTCCTGACTCAAGAAGGGGATGAGTCTTAATGACCAGGGCTCACAATAGTATTGGGTATAGAAACATCTTCAGGCACATTAGGGCATGGTTTAACTGGGTCTTTTTTTTCCTCATTAACCTCCTTGTTAACGTCCTCCTCGGGCACAAAATTATCATCTAGGTCCTCAGTATCCATTTCCCCAAACTTTTCACTGTAGGCTTTGTCACTCTCTGTATCTGAGGTGTACTCATTAGCATATTCCTTAGAGCCCTGATCTGCTTCTTCTTTGTGCGAGGAGACACTAAAATATTTATCTCCCTCCTGCACCTCTATATCATCCTCGGTTTCTATCCCCATCTCCTCAGTGAGAAATTTGGCCACTTCAACCTTCTCAATTTTAGGGTTCACCTTGTGTTTCTTCTTGGTAGGGTTATTCTCAGCCATGAGAGATCTTTTACCATTCTTTTATTTTCCCTTCTCAAACTCTGGGGTAGGAACCTACAGCTTAAACTTAGCATATTCATAAATGAGAAGAATTAACCCACCATGTAAAATGGGTTTCTCAGGGATTTTCCTATTTTCCATGATGTTTGTGCCTAAAGATTCAAGCAACAGAAAAGGAAAAGAAATCTTCCTCTTATACCTAAAATGGTTAATCATAATGAAATAAAAATTATACACTCTAGTGTAGAGACCTTCCAAAGTAAAGTATTGCATTAAAGCCTTAACCAATTTCCCCCAAAGCAGCTTCATGTGTTTTTGCAAGATGAAATCTCCGCTCTGCTTCACTAAGAGGGATTTTTCCTTAGGGGTTTTAGGGTATAAATGGGCCACATTCTGGGCCATGACATGACCCCTATAATACTTTAGACCAGACATGTTCATACCAGCAATCTCTAAAATTAACCTCTCATTGACAATGAAAGTCTTACCACACAGAGTGACCTTGCCATTATCCCATCTTTCAGAAAATTCCTTGGAGATACCTTTATCGTATTTGTGTAGCCTTTCCATGTAAGGCGTGACTCCTCCCTCTTTGAGGATTCTCCAAACCTTGTCCTCTTTCTTCCACTTACAGACACAAGGTTCCTCATGTTTGAGCTTGTCTCCCATGGTCACAGAGAATGAAACATAGGTCACCATGAGATTTTCTCTACCAAAGGCACAAAAAAAAATGCAGAACACCGAGAGAATAATGAAAATAATTCCTTTAATGGGCTTAAAAAGACCTTTCCCTTTGCAAATCCCACACTTGGAAAAATTATTTTCCTATCCTTTGAGCGTGCAAGATGCCTTCGTAAAGATTTTTAACAACTTACCTTTCCCGATCATCATAAATACTAATTAGGACTAGATTTTGATGGATTTGATCATACTTTATAAGCCTTAGAACCTCATAACTTAAACCTTGATCACCTTGCCAGCATTTGATGTCATCACTTTGTACTCCCAAATTGGCCAGGCTGTCATCCATAGCGTTCATTTCTGTGAATGTGTGGGTGACGTAGGTGGCCTCAAAACTACTTAAGATCCTTTTAATCTGAATAATGATATGAATTATATTCCATGAAGGTTTATGATTTCATTTAATGCAGTTAATGATGTTCATTGAGTCACCTTCAAGCCAAAGTTTAGTACAATTTTGGTTCTTCACAATCTTACAGACCTGTAGGGTGGCCATTGCTTTAGCCATGTGACTAGTCTGGATGCCAATGGGAAGAGCCACAGAAACAACACATTTTCCATGAGAAATTCTAACAATTCCACCACAACCCGTATTTCCTAGGTTCCCTTTTGTCACCCAATCAAAATTAGCCTTATGCCACCTAGCTGGGGGGAGCTCCATACAACACCTTTACATTGTCTATCCCTAGGTTAAGATATTGAAGAAAATTTCCAGCTTCTCAGCACACTCTTGTCTTTAATACCTTCCATCAGAGTAGGTCTCTGATCACAAGCCATATGAATATTTTCAACCATATTTCTAATTATTTTAGAGCCAACTACCAAAGCAACAGTGGTGTCATTTCTGAAAATCTGGTTATTCCTTTCCTTCCATATCATTCAGATAACATGAGTAGTAGTTAGGTGCCATAACAACTTCCCCATGTTGTGAGAGAAAGGAGAGTACCATTGGGAAAAAAAATCTTTGATGGAATTTGGGAGAACCCAATTTATGTTCCAATTCTACATCACAATTGACCAGACCTCTCTAGAGAACAAGCAGTGCAAGAGCAAGTGGGAAGTAGTTTCAACCTCTTGCATACATAGGTAACATCTATTATGAAGCACCTATCCTCTCTTAGCGAGGTTCTCAGTAGATAGCACCTTATCCTGGACAAACAACCACTAAAAAATATTAATCTTAGGAATGAAGGAAGGGATCCAAACCTTAGCCAAGAAGGGCAAGGAATCCTGATTGGAAGAGAGGGAGTAAGCTGAGGACACCAAGAATATTCCATTCAGGTTAGGGAACCAAATAAGCCGGTCTTGACAGTGCTCTTTAACCTCCTAGGGAACCAGATTAAGATCAATAGCTCTCACCACTGGGGCTAAAATGCAGATTCTAACCCATTTATTATCCCTCCAATAATCAGAAATCTATCTTACAAACCTTCTTATACAAATTTGAGCAAGATGAGAAAGTTCAGTATATTGGATGAGAGGTTTCTCTTTGAGCTAGGGGTCCTCCCAAAACTTAGTCTTCATACCATTTCCAACCCTCTAGTGAGCACCTTTTGCAACAAGGGTTTAGCTTTCAGAATGCTATTCCAAATAAAGGAACCATGCACATTGATAGGGGAGGAGATAAAATCACCTAAACTTGGGGTAGAAAAGAGGTATTTAGATTTGATCATTTTATTCTATTCTTTTTCTTCATCAAAAATTGTCTAGATCTTTTTAGCCAACAACACTTGATTAACCTCTTTTATTTTTTTGATGCCTAATCCCCCATACTTTAGAGGTCTGCAAACATTCTCCCAAGAGACAAG
Organism: Thuja plicata; assembly: GCA_018584345.1. Lineage (NCBI taxonomy): Eukaryota > Viridiplantae > Streptophyta > Pinopsida > Cupressales > Cupressaceae > Thuja > Thuja plicata. The sequence goes on from MU227345.1 coordinate 2,734,187, forward strand.
ATGAAGCGTATTCTTATCCTCAGTTCCTAACCACAAGAATCTTTCATGCAATTTCTCAATTGAGTAAGAAAATTTGGAGGGGATGCAAAATAGGCTTCGTACATATATAGGGAGGTTCTAGAGGGAAGATTTAAGGAGCATAACTAATGTGGTGTGTTAACTAACTAAAATTTGAGTTTAAAATTCAAAATAAATATTATATGATGTAGGATCATTTAAGATGCACGAGGACTAACTTGTATCAATTTGATTTAATTTTTTAACCCTGTGTATATGTCCAAGTCATTAGGAGGTTATCAAAGAACCTATTGTCTTTTGTTATAAATATTTATTGGGTCTTTGTGGTTTGGAGATCATATTTCTAGAGAATGTAGTGACATCATGTTCACATTTGATGAGATATGAGTAAATACAAGAGTATATTATGGTCTCTAAGTCTTAATTAGGATGGAAAGTTTACATGGCTTTCTCTTGCATTAAAAATTTGGGTGCTACAATAACCAAGCATTTTATGTAAGGACATATTGGGTCTAATGGAAGCTATGAGGAGCCCTACGTAAATGATGATTAAATTAAATTTTGAGGTTGTTTACACTTAGCCAACCATACATTTCATGGATTTGATCTTTATGCCACCTTGTAATTAATATGCATCATCTTTGAGGATGGATATTACTATTTATATATTATTTATATGATTCTTGAGGTTAAATGTAAGAAATATAGGAGTAATTACTATCTACTAACTACATCAAGGAAGATGTGTAGGATAAAACAGAGGATAGGTGCAATACAGGGAAATAAGCTGAAAGAATTTATTTGAGTTAAGAATTATGTTTTAGACTAGAATAAAGTAAGTCTGGACTATAAATATATTATGATTTTATTCTTCAACCATTTTTAAAATCCTATAAATTGTGTTTTTAGGATTAGATGTTTATGTGTATAAGTCATGTATGTGGTAATTAGCCATTTTTCAATCTTACTGTAGTCATGTGGTTTTTCCATGGCATGTAAGAAGGCCCTCTACAATAGGCTACAATATATTTTATGACTTAGTAATACATGGATGAATCTTTTGGAGGCTACTAATAGTTTCCTTAATGAGGATTTTTGCAAGGTAAATCTAGTGTTATATGGGATTTTTCTTTTTACTTATGTTTTTTTAACTATGTGTGTTACATATTTGGATAACACTTGATTCAATCCTCCTACTATGATTGCATTAAATAATATTAAAGCTAATTTGATAATGAAAAGATTATAAATGAATTTTTGACCATATGATAGTTTATTTATCAGGATGCACCAAAGAGAGGTGGTGAAATATCAAAAGTGGAAGTTTAGAATCCTATAAATTAAAAGAAATAAGATAATTTCATAGAATTCTCAAATTTTCACAGTTAGCAGATTTCAGCTTGCATGTTCCAGATCTAGTGCAGTTTAGTTTTTGTTGCAATCTAATACTCCATTTTAAGATTTGATCTTGTGACCTCTACTAGCCCTCAAGTGAGTCCAATTTCCTCTTTTTCATTTCATAGCACTTACTTTGAGATATCAGATTAGATCATTTTATGTACTTGATTTTTACATGTACTTCTACTTTATTTGCATTGCATTTAATCAATCAACTATCCTTAGGTCATTTAATCAAACACAAAAAATCTCAAATGGCATTAATCAATATCAATCAAAAAACAATAAAGGGAAAGTACAAACAAAATAAAAGGAGATCTTCTGGATACTCACCCTTGAAAGGACTTGAATTTTTTATTAGTACCCCTATATCTATTTGAGTTGTGTTAATCTAATTTGGGTTCTCTTTAAGGTTATATTTGGGGATCCCTCTTTCTCTTTCCCTAATGTGCATAAAAGACTGGGTTGTTTAACATTAATACATAAAACACATGTAACCACCTTCTCTCTTTTCTTTTGTTACATTTTGGTGAACCTGAAACTTTCATTCTTTATACCTTTTGATTTGGTGGTTGGATGATGGATCCTCTTTGTGTGATCTCCATTTGCATATTCATTGTTCTTTCATTTCTAGATCTACTTTTTTCTTTGTTATATTGTATGCATTTAGATTGCATTATCCTTTATTTTCATCCCTATGTGTATGAGATTTATTACCTTGAGTCCAACTTATAGTATTCTGATTAGAAGAAGTCATAGGCTCATCGGTTGTTCTGATCCTAAACCCTCCTTCTTTCTTAGGAATCTTGAAGAAACCAACATGCTCCCTCATGATCCTAATCCTCTCATAGAGAAAAAATCTTCTCATTCTTCCCATGATAAATATGAAGCCTTAAGAGTTCCTCCCGCTCAAAATTACAAACTCATGCAAGAATTTGAAAAATGGAACATTGGTTAGCTCAAGAGAATCATAGTGCTGAGACTATTTTGGCTTTAGAATCCTTAAGGAATATTTCTCATAATGATAGACATGGTCTTCACCTCTTGCATAGTATTTCTCATCTCATATATTCCAATGTCAAATCCAGGTCCAAATGTGCTCAAGACTTAGGCTATGTTCCACCCACTACACATGTAGCAACCTCTTTGCCAATCTCTACTTCCATTTCTAGCATATCCACTTATGCTCCACCACCTATCATAACTTCAATTCAAACTTATAATCCTATACATATAAGTCTTCCTAATCCTATTTTTCCATCACTTCCCACAAGTATCCCATGTATTTCATTACCCACATTAGCACCTTCATATCATAATGTGCCTATTTCATATTCCAATATGCCTTCTACCAATGCTCCTAATGATATTCATGCCTCTTCAAACATTCCTTCCACTTCCAATAACAATATTCCAAATGTTTCCAATATTTCTCCTCCTATCATTTCTTCTACTGATTCCACCATTAATAGCCTTACTCAAACTGTCTCTTCCTTGCAGCAACAATTTTCTTCCTTGACTCAATCCAAATTCAATATTCCCACATGTGACATTGCTAATCATTTTTCCTTAGACATTATTTGAGTTTTTATCCCTCAAAATATTGATATTCCTCATCTTGAGACTTATAATGGTAAGGGTGATCCTGTGACTCATTAAAACTTTTCAAACCTTGTGTAGTGATTTTTCTCGCACCGATGGGTTCATGACTAAGTTGTTCACTAGGACCTTTCAAGACAAATCCTTGCAATGGTATTGTTCCTTGCCTCCTTATTTCATTGATTCTTTTCAAAAACTTGCTAATGCTTTTATTCAACAATTTCAAAGCAATATTAGTTCTTAAATATCTTTGAATGATTTAATGCATTGTAAACAAGGTGTTAAAGAAAAAGTTAGTAACTTTATTGGTAGATTTAAACATTTTCATGCTCATATTTATTAGTGTGTGCCTGATGTTGATATACAATGCATATTTATTTCAAATTTGCAAAAAGATATTAAAGATAAGATTCTCCTTACTGTTTTTTCTTCTATTTCATAATTATGTGAAGTTCTTCATCATTATCAACTACAAGTGAGTCCATTTGAGAGAAAAAAAATCCAATGGCTCTTGTTACCATTGATAAGAGTGATGCGGGATCTCATCCTAACAAGTTTCATAAGCCTAACAACTACATAAATATCAAAAAATCATCCAATACAGTAGATGATCAAATGGCAGCAGCATCCAAAGGTGTGACTCCTTTGTCCTCTATTTTTAGACCTTCTCACATTTTACTCCTTTATTTGAATCTTTACATAATGTGATGACAAAGTTACTAAATGATAATATTATTAAGCTTCCTCCTATCAAACCAATTGATCCAAAAAAACCTCTTCCTTGATTCTTTGATTCCAAATCCTTTTGTCAATACCATTGTCAAGCCGGTCATGATACTCAAAAGCGTTATTCTTTGAAAAATTATGTCCAAGACCTTATTGATTCTAATGATATATTTATTGATTTTGATATCAATTAGGAAAAAAAATTTCACCTCCTAACCAAAATTTGCAAATATATACTAATCCTTTGTCATCGCATTCAGCCAATACTATTGCACAACCTTCTTCTTCAACTACAAACATTATTTATAATAATAAATTTGAAGAAGCCAACCATGTTGAGCATATAAAACCTAAACCTCTACCTCAACCTCAACCTCATCCTCAACCTTGCATCACCTTTGATCCTACTGAAACAATTAAAGCGCATGATGGTCCTCTTTACATTACTACTAGGGTTGTTGGTATTCCTTGTCATGGTGTTCTGGTTTTCCACTTGCATGGTGAATATTATAATTAAAGAGCATCTTTTTAGTAAACATTTGAAAAAGGATTCCTATGATAAATCTGATGTCATAATTCAAACTTGCAATGGTTTCCTTTACCCTCCTCATGGTTCTATATCTTTTCCTGAGGACCTTTGTGGTAAGACTGTGGATACTACCTTCATTATTATTCCTACCTCTGATCAGTTTCAAGTCAAGATTGGTCTTCCTTAGTTGTACTCCATGCAATTCATAGCTTCTCCTATTCACAAATATCTTAAATTCCCTCATGATGGTGAGATCAAGACCATTAACCATAGTCTTTATAATCCTTATAGGCCTTGAGACTGTGTTGACCTTGTTTTCTTTTGGCCTTCTATGCCTCAATAACCTCAAACTTCTTCTGATTATCTTTTCCAACCATACCAATCCTTCAAATCCAAGAAGATTTATGAACTTATTAAACCCAAAGTTGATCATATTCATGGTCTTCTTCCTATAACAACAATTCCTCTTTTATCAAATTCTCCACCTCCTATCCTCCCACCTAAATAAGTAAAGGAAACTATGTAAATCAATCCTACTCCACCTCAAATATTTATCAAGACCATATGTAACCGACATTCACATGATCATCATCGCAAGCATCAAGCTAGAGCCCATGCACGCAGCTCTCAGATTCCTTCTTCACGTCATACACCTATCAAGCTGAACACTTTCCTTTAATTAACCCATGCTTGAACCTACAGAGGAAGTGAATAATAATAAAGTTTAAATTGATAAACGTGATGATTCTATTTGTACCTTAGATTCTATTACAATTAATCTTGATGAATAATATACTCTTGATGATGATTTTATTAATACTAACAATGATATGCATGCTAGTGATTCTGATGACTATGAGACCATTGATCTTGATAATGATTTTCCAGCTATGCTTTCAGAAAACCTATCTATTGATACCAACACGAAACATAGTGACCTTTCTTCACAGCAGGGTCCTTGTTTGGCTATTCTTCCCTCTATTGTGCTTGATATTGCTCCTCTTGTGAGTTTCCCACCTCCCCCAAACACTATGGACTGAGATTCAGGGACAGGCGATGTTCTTGACTTGCTCCTCTTCCATGGTATCCCTTTGTGTGTTTTCCTATTGTAGTGTTCTTCCCCCATGATGTGCTTCTTGTTATATGTTTTGTTTAGATTTCTTTAAATGGCTCTTGTTTCTCTGTTGGTGCAAGGTGATAAAGGAATCAAAAATATCATCCTCATTCTTCTATTTGTATCTCATTTCTTCTATATGTTGTTACATGTTGTGTTGTACATGTGTTTTTTTCATAAATGTGTCTTTGTGTTGTCCTCTTGGGATGATGCAAAACATTAGCACAAAATATTTTTGGTCTCCGTGATGTCTGTAACACCCCAAAATTGGCATCTTGCAACTCTAACCAATTTTGTTGCATTTGTCGCTCTTCTAAATCATCAAAGTCCTATTGTACTAGGCAATTCTGAGTTTTCACTGACTCTACTCGACCTGAG